>JAPSES010131922.1:3625-15402 GCA_029822895.1 Maxillicosta whitleyi
CCCCCCCCCCCCCCCCCCCCCCCCCCCCCCCCCCCCCCCCGCAGGAGGTGAATCCCATGATATAAATCAACCACTGGGACAACGTTCAGAGTGCAGACTTCCACAGGACCACAGACCCCAACTGACACAGAACTGAAGTCACAAAGCACAGCTAACATGTAGCTCCGCCCACTTTCCCCAGCCTCCAGAGCAAAGAACATCATAAAACAACATATGGAGTATTTAGAAAACAAGTCCTTTTCTATACTATCACTAATTTGTTGTTTCTTCCATCAGTTGTCACAGTACTGTGGTAATAAAATGCACAAAATATGCACTGAAGTATACATCATATATGACTACAGTACTGTGGCAACAACAGGATAATGAGTTCATCAACAGTATACAGGATTGGCTCCAAACTGATATTTTGTGCCACAGTACTGTTTTTTTAAAAACCATTTTCTTTAAGGTATTTCTGTTATTTCACCCTGTTTTGACCCTAAAACACACAGTAAAGCAAAACCATTGAAGAAAAGGAACACAAGCACATGCTCACAGGAGCTTTCATGACACAAACTCACAGCAGCACATTTACCTGCACAAATGTCTCAGGGGTTAAAGTGTTAAATATTTAGAATCATACTTTTACTTAACCTTTATGGATTTGGAGCCTAGTGAAGCATTTTATCTGTTAAATCACTGACGGTTGTCAAATTCACCACAAAGTTTTTAGTTTGTTTTTGTTACCACTGTGTTCTGTGCCCAAGAAAATATGAGCAGCACAAGGCAACAGGAAAATGTTGGAACCCCACAGGCAGCAACGGAAGAACAGCGATGAAACAACATGTCATAAAAACTCAAAACAACCACAAAAAGTACAGCAATTGTAGGAAAGTGTGGTTGTTTGGAGCTCAGAGTTAGCGCTGTGTTATTGTAACGTACAGTATATTTCGGAGATGGAAACTGGAAATTGGAGCAGTAACAGCTTTCCTCCAGATGAACTAGGTTCTAATCTAGGATAGAAAAGTACATTTCCATAACAAAATATACTGTTTCATTTTCTAGAAGAAAAAAATGTAATGTCATCTCATGGCCGGTCTGCTCTTTGGCACTTTGTGAAAATGTTCTCCTAAATGTCAGAGGTGAAAGTACACTAAAGATAATCAATGCCTTCCAGGAGTTACTCCCCTTCATTATCTGCTAATGTCTGAACATACTGTGATTCTCACTGAGTAACTGAAGATAAAAGAGGAATATGTTAGTCCAACAAAATGTCACAGCTGCTGTGGTAACTTAGAAGTCTGGCATGTGGGCATTAAAGGACTGTCAAGTACTGACAAAACTGTTTGATCCAAAACATCCTGCACTTTCAGACGAAACAGATGGATTTATATCAGAGTTAAAGTTAAAGTACATTTCTAAAGCACCAAAAAAAAAAAAAAGTCTGTTGCAGCTCAGAACACTTTCATTTCCTCATCATTTGCAGTCTGTTTCAACTACAACTCTTTGAAAAGACGTAACCAACAAGCAGATACTCCCTCTTACGTTGCACTTTATTCTTCCAGTGTGTGTGTGTGTGTGTGTGTGTGTGTGTGTGTGTTTGAAAGTGTTTCATATTCACCCTCTTCTGCTCTCTCCAGTGGTTGCGGAGCTTGTCATCCAGCCGTCGAGCAGCAGAAGCCCACTGGGCTGCCAGTCGACGCATACGTCTCTTCATGAAACTCAGAGATTCCTTCCCAGTGCCAACCTGCTCCAGCAGAGTTCCGATGTCAGACTGGAAAACAGCCTAGAATTCAGAAAATCACCAAAACACACTATAAGCAGAGGACTAAAGTAGAAAATCATATATCTGCACTTTACTCAAGTCATTTTTTTGGTTCAACTTTTACTTTTAATACAGATGACCTTTTTCTGTTAATTCAGCTCAGTTCTTTTTGCTTTGCATCATTATACATTCTTGCTTTAAACCTGAATCCACCAAAAATAGAATATTATTGTGTATTATAGTTGCTCCATTTAAGTACAATAAAAATCAGCTGGAATGAAATGATTAATACAATAACAACAAAAAAAGAAAAATATACATACATACATATAAAGCTCTAAATATTCCGAAAATATCACTAATTTTTTTAATCTATATTTCATGTTTCTTTTTGCACGAGCAAACAGATGCAAGAAAGAAGGGAATATATATGCACTTTAATGTGTTCATTAAACACTTTCAAAAGTTTCAACAAAACAACTGTTCTGTCTTGTTTTGTTTGTTCTCATATTTCCATCCAGAGGATGGTTGTGCTGCCTGTCACTACTGGATTACCTGCCCATTTGTTCATGCATGATACTAACTGTACTTTGACAAACTGCCCCAAATGTGTTGACAGAGATGTTCAGAGTCACTCTGTACTACAGATGGGTTAATGGCGTTAAAATATTTTTATCAAATTAATCATGACGATAGATTAATCCACATGAATGCTTTAATTTTGACAGCCTAATACACACACACATATACATACATACATATATGCATACATATTAAAAAACTATTAAGATAGATTTATCAATTTGTAAAATATGTACTGGACAATATATTATCAATGTGAAAGAGAAATATACATAAATACGTGTGCAAAAATACTGTTATGTGTTTAAAAAAAATCAATAATATATAATGATTGGTTAAGCAGACAAGAATGATTTCCTGTGTGATTCAGGGGTCATTTAATTGGAATCGGTCTCACTGAATGTGCCCCTCTGACTGACCAGGACGACATGGAGTGGGAGCGTGGAATTGTCCAACAACAACATGTGACAGACATGTCCTCTAAAGTGTTGTTTTTTAAACAGAAGTCAGAGTAACTCACACAGGTACTAGCAACAAGTCTACATCTTTAAGTCTCAAGCGAGGGCAAAGTTCATTTGGGAAAATCAAATACGTAAAGTTAAGTTTCTGCTAAAAGCCAAGTGAGGCCACGAGTAAAGAGTCAAGTCATATGAACCTCTGATCAACGATCACACATGAAAAAGCCCAAATGAATGACAATATAGACTGCAGCTCGGAAATGAAAATGTACATCTTTAGGTAAAAATGTCTCCGAAGCACACAGACAAATAGATTCTGTTACACTGAACAGTAAAACATATTCATGTTACAGATTCAAAGATTTTTTTTTCATTCTCAATTTAACAAAACATAAAGACAGCAGAGATACTGCTGCTCTGTCACCATTAAATGCTATGCAGTTTTTAAAAAGAGGTAATAAGAATAAATAAGTTGTATAGAAGATAAACCATAATGGAATATAAGAGATTTAAATCAAATCTATGCACAGTAGCAGCAGCAGTGCGATACAGTAACAGTTATGCATAATGAAACAGCAGCAGCAGATATGGATATAATTAATTATTTTTAATGCACAATGAACACTGAAGTTTATTCACACATAGCCTACTTACAATGAAAGAACTTAAGCAACACATTCTGTTTGCTTGTAGTGGAGTATTTTTAGAGTATTATTGTAATACCTTAATAATTGAATACTACTTCCACCATCATCAAATTACGTTACTAAAATCCATATATGACAGTCTCGTTAGTATATTAGCACATACTCAATATTGAGTGAAGTATCTGATCTAGTGGTAAAACTTGTTCCCACAGACATGTGGCTTTTAAAGAGTAAAAGGTGAAAAGACTTTATTTGTTTATATGTTTTGTGTATATTATTTTGTTTTGGATGTATGATGGTTTTTTGGGGGGGGTTTTTTTTGATTGCCTGTAAGTTCTTAACTGGAAATAAAGTTAAAAAAAAAAAAAAAAAAGGAGAAAAGACCAAATCAGTTAATTTTCTTATCATGACACTGAAAAACAATCATCTATCTATCTATCTATAAACGAACTGTCTGTAGCTTAGGTTCTCAGGTCTTATTGTAGAATTTGGCTGGTATCTCCTCCAAACAGCAACAGACAATGTCAAATCCCCAGGTTCTGTCGGAGAAAGGGTGTTTCATAAAGGATCACGGTAATGATGCTGAAAATAAATCAGACAATGCACAGGGAGGTGAGTGATATTCCCAGACTTGTGCTTTTGACTGGCTTTGTAATAGTTCTCTTTGTTTAAGACCGAGACAAGGTCAAGTGAAAATACAGTTGAGATTGAGTCGAGTGCTCTTGAGACCAAGCCTGAGGCCAAAACCAATCTCAAGTAATACAACACTATCACATTTATACTGTACTTTTGCCACCACTGATGTTTAAGTAAGAGAATGTGTGATCTGCCTTGTTCAAAAGTCATTTCATTTGTTTTATCTGGAATGGGTGCAGAATTTTAACACCATAAAGGAAGAGCTTTGCCTGAAGGAGAGGGGCAGGATCCTAAAACGATGTTTATGAAGCAGACATGACAAGGTGGTGTAATACAAGTGGACCTATTTTGCGTGAGTGGATGAGGTATAGAGCACAGATAGTATGTCATATATTGTTAACTGCTAATGCCCTGGGGCCTGGCCTGTCTGACAGGTTGCCGTAGGGATCTCTGGATCATCCTCATAAACAGTCTGCTCTCATTTACATCTCCTCTTGAGGCCTCAATAATCACCGCACCGCAGAGCAATGCCGGCATGCACGTATTAATCAGTAGAGTGACTGTAGGAGCACAGAGGAATTATGATTATACAGAAGGGAAACAAACACATACACACAAAGCGTCTGTGTCTCTTAAACAAATATTCTTTATAAAAGCAGCTGAGATGCTCTGAAAGACAAAATCAATATGCAGAGCTGAACTGTACTCTCACAGTGCAGGTGAGTTATTGCTCTCAAGAGCAACTTGTGTATGGCACAGCAAAATGCAGAGTACCCAAGGGAAGGTTTGGGATTAGAGTCAGTGAATACAAGGTGGCAATTAGAGCAGAGCTGCAGAATGAATTCACATCAGAGCCTGTCGAGTTGGCAGAAAGAGGGAGGGGAGGACAGAGGCGAACAGTGGGGTAAATCTTGAGTAGTGACTGTAAGCACAATATATCTTGTGTTGACAGTGAAAATGAAAATCAACTCATGCAGGAAGGTAAAAAGCAATGAAAATCAGAAATGACAGCTCGCACTCTGTAAGGCATTGACGTGCAGTCGGATGTTTCCATTCTCCCAAGGGCTATTGATCAACAAAAGTAGGTTAGTGATTTATCTGGGAGGGTAAATTGATAAATGTTCAGCATTATTGTGGAGAATATGCTTAAAAATACCCTGCAGGATCCGGAGAAAGCTACCAAATTGTCAGCAGTATAGAAGGAGCGGAACATTAAATGAATGCTTATATCCTTTTCCCTCTGTTTCTCAGTTTTACACCATATGCCTGTCAGTGCTGCAGGTGTTGAGTACACTGTTGGCCTAAAGAGAGTGTAAATTAACATTTGCCTCCAAAAGCACACTCCATTATCTGCCTCCCACCTGAGGAATCTGTGTCCAAGCACTTAATAAAACAATACAGATACAAAACATACAGCAGAGTAGGTCTGTTACCTGTCTCTTGGGTGGAGGCTTCATTGTAGGTGTAGCGGTCTGGTTCCTCCAGGCCAGTGGGGGGCAGAACCACTCGACCTCGCTCAGGTACACGAGGAAGGAGCAGTCCGATCCATCCACCCCGTAGAAAGCATAGCAAGGATCTGAGGTCCAACGAGCCCGCATCCACTGGAAGGCAAACAACTGCTTTATCGCAAAGAAAATACATAAGAATTCACATATTTCACTGAATATGCCATAAATGTAGGATGGAAGAGGCTGCATGTACAGTATATAATGATGTTTTTTTTCTGTAATGAGATCAACAAAAGGGGATTTCAAAGGTTGGCAAAGGCAGACTTCACTGAACTCCATCTTAAACAGCTCATCCTGCTGTTTCTTGAGACAAACTAAAGCCCCCCTAAGGGGTAGAGTGTTTTTTATTGCTGTTTCCAGTTCAGTCAGCTGTGAGGATATAATGAAACATGTTGCATACACAGGCTGACATATATGTGAACTCTGCTAGATGTACATTCTGTGCATTGTACATACAGTATGTTGTTATGTGGCTGAGTAGCATATTTATGGATGCCTCATTCATAAACAACACACTTGCACACATAGTCACCTCTGTTCAGTGCAACTGCGTGTTGTTATTGCAGACATTAAATGAAAGCATGTGCTTTGGCAATACATTTTACATAACCATCACCAGGTTTGGTGATATTGGCTCTTGTTCGTCTTTCCATCTGTCATAATCATAGTCAGCAGGATTAGGCAAAATATACTGTATTTCATGAAACTTGGTGCAAAGGCAGGGCATGAACCAAAACTCAACATATTTAATTTCAGATCAGATGTGGATTTTGGGTTTTCTTTAACATGTAAAACCCCAAATGAACTGAGAATGGTGACATACTATTTATTATTCAAACTATGAATAAAGACAGAGATGAAGTCTGGTTGTGTACGATCGGATATTTCAGAAAACACATGTAAATTTAAAAGATACTAATTCAATGACTCAAGAAAGTCACAGTTTGTCTATAAAACGGTTGAAAACTGTGGAACTGTACTTCAGCAAAGTGAAATTTGCCGAGGTAGTGACCATTCCGTGTTGGTGTTGAGTCCACTGAACCACAAAAAAAAAGTTAAAAGATTTACTTGAAATTTGGTCTCTGCAGTTTACCCATCATAATACACACACTGTAGCTAGCGTTATCATTAGCATTAGCACATAACATAGATTATAAGTAGTGAGCTGCCATTGAAGGAAACAAGTCCAGGTCTGCATCAGTACTGTGGTACCTGTTTTTAATGGTGGAGGGATACCATGGGGTGCAGTGGCCCCCGAAGTGCAAATCACGAACGCAAAACACAAACAGAAAAAGCAAATACAAAAACGCAAAAGAGAAAACATCAGCACAAACAAGTGAAAACATAAATGCAAAAAAAAGTAAAAACACAAACGCAAAAGAGAAAACGTGAACAAAAAAGAGAAAACATGAACCCAAAAAAGTGAAAATGCAACCGCAAAGATAAAAACACAAATGCAGAAAAGTAAACATGAACAAAAGAGCAAAAACAACAACATGTTCTCCCATGGAAAACGTCGGTACCTTGACACTGATTGGATGATGTCACTGCCCGTCTCTTGACCCAGAAGTAATTTTTTTTTCCTCCTTTACCATTAGAACAAATGTGAATTGTACAGTTAACGCTTTGTGGTAGGTTTATCGGATAAAGAAAGGGCAGTGACATGTTTTTTCCAAAGTTAGGCCCCATTGGGTAGAACAGAAAGAACAGCACATTCCGTCTGTATACTTAAACAAACCAACGGCACTGACTAAGACATGAAAAGAAGAAAAAATAGAACAGAATTTATGGTTTATTTGTGATTTAATTATATCATCGAATGAAAAAGGTGGACTATTAAGCATCATGTTAAAAGAACACACACCTGCTTTACAGTACCGTTCTTTCTGGACTATAAGCCTCTACATTTTTTTGCTTCAAACCCTGCAGCTTATACAATGACGTGGCTTGAGTATAGATTTTTACGGGCACCGAGGAAGACGCTAATTTTAAACTTAACTCATTCACACATCCTCATCATGGAAAACACAGAAATCATTCCCCAAAACTGACTGCATACGAAGTCTGCCGGTGGATCCTGACAGCATGGGGCAGTGTGAAAAAAACACGATCATCGAAATGTTGCGTGATGAAGAGGCCAGCACAAGTTTGCCTCGGGACGAAAGTGACAATGAGAGCGACAACGAAAGAGACACTGAGACGGTGTGTGATGGAGCCTTTCTGAAGCTGTTCATCTCCGACACTGAAGAAGACGACTTCTGTGGTTTCAGTGAGCAGGAGGAAGACGAAGATGAAGATCAGTGACTTTTCTGTTTTGTTTTTTTTGTTTTAACCAGCCTGTGTTTTACTGCTGTGTTACAGACACTGTTTGGAAAAAAGCAGTGAAGGAAAAGTATTTAACAAATGTATTCTCCCACTTCCACCCAGTATAAGGTGTTTTCCACTGCTGCCATAATTTAACAGTATTTCTATTTTACCTAAATATCTTTCTATGTTTCTATAATGATTAATCCACCAGTATATGCAAGATCTTTTGATCAAAAATATATATTTGATGCTAAAATCTAACAATTGTTTAATGTTTTCCAAAAATCCAAAGACAAATGCAGCAGAAAATTACTATTTTTTTTTTTTTTTTTTTTGCACAATTCCAGTTATTATCTTTCATTCCTGTGTAAAACTACATAAAAACATGAAAACAATGTCAGCAAGAATGCAAGCGGTTATCTGCACCAAAGGTGGACACACTAAATATTGACATTTTGGTTATTATTTCTCAACAAGGACTATTTTGTTATTCTAACATATTATAATATGTTATTTTCTTTGAGAAATAACAATGAAATTGTTCATTTGAAACAAGTTTTTGATCAACTATGAAGTTATTTATGCTTTCTTGTTTCCATGACAGATGGTCTAATGCATTTGTTAAGCACCGTGTGTAAATAAATATGTAAATCTTTCTGTTTATCATCTTTGTGTGTAAGTATCTCATGTCACAATGTGGACACCTGCGGTTTATATTCAGACTTATAGCCCAGACAGTACGGTACATAATACAGTAAAAATGCAGCACAGTGGTTAACACTGGCCTCACAGTTCAATTCCAACCAAGGACTGTTCTGTGTGGAGTTTGCATGTTCTGCCTGTGTTTGTGTGGATTCTCTATTGGTACTCTGGCTTCCTCCCACTATTCAAAGACATGCACTAATATGCTAATTAGTTCATCTAATTGCCCATGGGTGTGAACGTGAGAGTGACTGGTTGTTCATCTCTATATGTCTCTATATGAAAATCAGTTCTCAACTAACTTATCTGGTTAAATAAAGATTAAATAAATAAAATAGTCTAATATTGTGTTTCTTTTCTACTCTATTGAATCTGTAATTTTGCACATTGCATCTCTATCCACAGTGATAATAAAACTATATTTCCCCTTGTATTCTTTTCTGTATTTCTGTGCTGTCATGTATTATAATTTGTTGCCCCAACAACAGGCGCAAGGAACCTCTAAAGATACTCTTATCTAACATTACAAAATGTGTGTTACACCAAGGTCACTGAGATAGAAAGAGGACGAAAGGATGCTTGTTCTGCGTGTGAAATTATTTGTGCTTCAGTTAGATATGAAGACTTACATCCATCTTGCTTGAGCAGTCTGGGTAACGGGGATCTTTAGGAATCTCACATTGTCCTAATGCTCCATCCCTGGCTGGAGAAAAGAAAAATGCAGGGTATTTATCAAAGTGTATAAATGCACTGCAACAACACATCACACATCAGCATGAATCATCAAAAAAAAAAAGTGCATTGTTTGGATTTGTAAAACTACACCTACCCCGAGGAAAAAGAAACAGAAAGGGGAGAAAAACACCAGAAAAGCGCATATATCCAAATATATACAGTTTGATCACTATTATGTACATATAGATGGATCAAATTATCATTACATCGTTGGATCTCCTAATTGGTCATAAGACCGAATGGTACATATTGATCACTTCGGACTTTACAGCAGCCCCCCAGGCTGAAGTGGGTCTGTGTATTCCATTAGAGTATATATCCTCCTGCCTTTGGGATAAACACAGATAAATTAGATGGCATGTCTTGCTAACAACCGCCTGTAAAAGCCTCCTCTACTGCATGACCAAGCCTCTATTCAACCCACTCAATGGATTTACCAGAAATACAGAAGCTATAGATGAAAAAGCACAATTCTCATCCTTTACTTCCACCTCTTTTTGTTCATTCTATGGCTTATCTGCCTTTTTTTTCAGCCTCTTCCATCCCTTTCCGTCCCTTTCAGGTCCTAGCCAGCTAATACTACGGAGTCTAATTAAAGGAGCACTCACAGCTCCTCCACCAGCTTCCTGCTAAGCATCGGAGAGCGCAATCACAGACAAATAACTGCCAGTTATTCAGTCGGATTAGCATGGTAACGGCAGACCGTTCGTGATAACAACTACTACTGTCAAAACCTCAAAAAACTTCACATCGGTCTTACTTTAATGATAGCAGACATGATGACAACAGGGAAATTAATCCCACACATTTTAAATGAGAAAGGGTTTTGTTTTGTAAATAGCACTTGTGGGGATACACGAGAAATGAGCAATTACAGGAGATTTAAAGAAGACTGTCCAAACTGCATTTGATGTCTGATTAAGGTATTGGGACTGACTGCTAATAAAGAAAAACTTGAATCCCATTAACGTGGCAGTAATTCATCATTAACTTTACATTCTGCACTTGCGTGGCTATTATACAACAGCAGCTCTGGAGCTCTGAGACACTGACACAAATAGCGGTTTGGTATTTGAGTGGGTAATGTGCCATAAGTAATGGCTGTCATGTTCTATATGGTCAACCAGCAAGTTGGAGCTCAACATAAATTGTGCATTCGAGTGTAAAACCTGGATCGAGGCTTGACAGTCGGGCTTTTGTGTGCTTTGAGATAGACAAGGGGCTTCATCTCACGGATTGAAGCTATATTTGTTATTCTTCAGGTGTGTTAGTGGGCTGTGGGCTGTGTGTACACTCATGTGTGTGAATGCTTTTTGTGAGAATCCCACCTCTGTTGCTGGCCATGCTGCGCTGGAGGATCTGCTCCACCCTCATCGCCATGTCAGACATGTTCTGGGCTATGGCCTGGATGCGCTCCACTAGCCCCATAGGCTGGATCCTTCAATGCGCAACAACATGCAACAACAAACACACACAACAGTTACCAAATCTGTCTAAAACTATTCCGACACCAACTTGAATAACCTGGATTCTCTTTCAAACGCCCACTACAGCTGTTTTCACTTTTGAAGCTCATTCAGCTGCATTTGTTATTTCCACCCTCCAGACTAAGTGTGGAGTAGTAGAAGAAATGCTAATTGTCTAGAACTTGAGGCGTGAAATCGAAAAAGCTTTTAAACACGGACGGATAATTTATTTGTCGAGATTAAAAAAAGTGACTCAGCATATTAAAGTGGGTCCTCTAGGGAAATAAAATACAGAAGACAATTAGGTTGTTAGCAAATGTTTTTCATTGGACTTGACCTCTGTAGCCTAAAAAGTGGTTTGGAAGATGAATAGGAAAGAATATTTACAACATGGGAGAACATAGAGGGCAGGGGTTCCCAACTATTTTTTGGCTTATGACCCCTTTTTAACATCAGAAAATAATGACGACCCCAGACATTCAAGACAAACTAAGCCGTTTTGGCTAAAATCTATTTGTTTTTGATCATATAATAGTTTTCTATACTATGTTGCAAATAAATGTAATTTTTTGATTACATTTAGTCTACATAATGCATTTTATTATGTACAGAGGCAGAAAAAAACAGGTTCAGATAACTACACAAAGTGATGATTACATTTTCCTTGGTCAGGATACGTATATACAGTCAATTATTACTGAATAAACAATAACTAAACTATGAATTATGAAAAAGCTGCAGCATCTGAAACTGACCACAGTGAACATGTGACAGATAAACAATACCACAGTGAACATGTGACAGATAAACAGTACCACAGTGAACATGTGACAGATAAACAGTACCACAGTGAACATATGACACAGAAAGTATCAGGATCATGTTCTGTATTTTTTTTTTTTTTTTTGCCACGCAATCCAGTTATTCTGTGTGAAGTTCTATACACATATGTTGAAAATGGCCCTATCTTGCAATGATAAAGAATCCTT
>JAPSES010131948.1:0-15392 GCA_029822895.1 Maxillicosta whitleyi
CATCATTGTTGAAAGTCAACATAAAGGTGGTATCATACTTTTAGACAGTATATAGTTTGTCTTTACCCTGGCAGACAACTCATACTGATACCTAACCTGTTAAAGTTGTTCACATGTGCAAAGTATTGTAATTCCCAATTTGGTTTGTTATTTGTCCTCTGACAGACTCATGACTTCTACAAACTGGTGATTCAGGGAACAGATATGGGAGGAGAACCAGGTGGACAAACAGGTACAGGAACTGTAGAGGTCCATATCCTGGACATCAACGACAACCACCCCACTCTGGAACAATCTGAGGTGGGGATTTGATCTATAGTATGTGTGCAAACAAGCAATCAACTGGCAATAAGCCCTAGGCGATGAAACTGAAAAAGGAATGTCATAATTCCTGTGACACTGACTTCACATGTGCTGTTGAGTCAAAATGTTCTTAGAAGCTTTTGAGAACAGAACTTTGTTGGAAAATCAACACCTGTGCATTAAATATCAGTCAAAGTCATTGAAAAACAATATCACCTGGATACGATCACATTCTCTAAAATCTGTATGTAACTTTCAACACTGGTGGTGACTCTTTGGGTGCACAAACTGCTCATTCTTTTAGCACTAATGCACCCCGATACCGTACAGCACCAGATTCATCTGGTCACAGAATAGTCTGGATCTATATATTTTTTTTCTTTTTGCAGAACTTTTCCCCATCTGTCTTCTTTAAGACAGTATGTTTATAAATCAGCCATGTCACTGACCTGTTTCCAATTAATATAAATAATAGTAAAATGTTTCAGATGATTTGTGGCCATCAAATTCATATTTCCTCTGTTTATTTTAAACAAGAATTCTAATAATTTCTCCATCAGAGTTCTGCATCAAACATACAGCATATTAACATAGATGAGTAAACATCTGTGGAAAGTATTTGTAAACACTTGTCCAATCATTTGATATTGAAATTGTATTTATAGTGCTTAAGTAAATACTTAAATCTGGAATCTTGATTTACAGTATTCAGGCTCAGTGGATGAGAATGTTCATGATGTGGTCGTGATGAGAATCAAAGCAGTGGACAAAGACCTCATACACTCAGACAACTGGCTCGCTGTCTTTAAAATTGCTAAAGGAAATGAGGATAAGTTGTTCTCTATTGAGACTGACAAGGAAACCAATGAAGGCATCCTGAAACTGGTCAAGGTAATATAATACAATACGTGCATTTCAAAATTTTTACAGTTAGTTGTGTTGAATTTTGTTGTTAAGATAGCACTATTGTGCATATTCTATGGTTTCTTGTGTTTGATTCTTGTCTTGTTTCTCACTCCATCTGAAAACTCCCCACAGGCTGTAGATTTTGAAGAAGTCCAGAACCTTGAGCTTGGTCTACTCATTGAGAATGTAGCACCTTTTGTAGAAGGTGGTGCTCTGGTGATGGACGTGGGTGTTCAGATTGGAGAGGGTGGTCCCATTGCAGCTGGAGCTGGAGCTGGAGCGGGTGCAGGAGTAGGGATGGACATGGGGCTGGACATGGGGCTTGACATGGGGCTTGACGTGGGGCTGGATGCACACCTAAATGTAGACCTGGATGCAGACCTTGATGCAGACTTGGATGCAGACCTGGAGGCAGACCTGGATGCAGACTTGGAAGCAGATCTGGACCTCGAAGTTGACTTGGAAGCAGGATTGCATCCTGGTCCTGGGGTTGGGCTTAAACCTGGTGTTGGCCCTAGTGTTGGACCTGGCCTTGGACCTGCTCTTGGGCCAGGTCTTGGGCCAGGTCTTGGACCAGGTTTGGGGCCAGGTTTGGGTATTGGACTTAAACCTCGTCCAAAAAAAAAAAGACCCAAAAAGAAGAAAAAGCCAACTCCAAACTATCCCATTAAGATTTCTGTAAATAATGTGCCAGAGGGTCCAGCATTCCGACCTACTACTAAAGACATTCCAATATCTGAGAATCCAGACGAAATAAATTTGAATGATGTCGTAGCAACATTTGCTGCTATTGATCCAGATACTGGAAAAGTGGCTGAAGATGTCAGGTTTGTGAAGTTAAACTCAAAGCAGTGTATGACTTTCATCAGAATGTTTTTTTTGTTTTTTTTCAGATTTTTAAAACCCCACTGATAGTCTAATTATCACTAATCTATTTGTGTTTCCGTGCTTACACAAATGAATCACTTCCTGCTAAGATGACTCCATCATAAACACGGTCCACTTGTTTACATAACAAGCCGAAATGTCACTCAGGCCTTTTTGTTGCTAAGTGCATTGTGGGAAAGGGAATTCCACGCAGCTTCAATTTCAATATCTCTTCATGAGTGTTGAACCCAAATGTGGCCTTTACCTCCATCCACCGACTATACTCATTCTATAAAACAACCCTGATAGACTGTAATTTTACATTGTAGCAGTCTGACTTGTTTTCTTGCTGAGTCTGTGTGAAACCACTTTTGCTTCCCACACTACACTTCACAACAGAAATTTCCAAAAAGGTCCAAGTGACATTTCAGATTGTTATGTAAACAAACAGACTGTGTTTATGATGGAGTTGTCTCTAAAGTTGTTTATCGTGAAGGAAGTGATTCAGGTGCATAAGCACAGAAAGACTAATGGATAAGTGATAATTAGGCTACCACTCGGGTTTTACAAATTTGAAAAACAAATGTGATGAAAGTCATACGCTTCTTAAACAGACTTTTCCACTATGCTAACACTCTTCCACCAACAGCATTCTAACCTAGATGCTTAAGAATTAAGATTCTTTATTTGTCAGTATATTATACATGCAGCATACACATAAAGTGACTCTGCATTTAACCCATCAATAGTTGAAATTCATATTTAGTACTTTTGTCTTTATTGTTTACTTGTCTTATCATTTCTTCTGATACAGTTATGCCAAAGCCCTTGATCCAGACAACTGGTTTATTATTGATGAAGAAACAGCGGACATTAAACTCAACAAAGTACCAGACAGAGAGTCCCCTTTCTTGGTGAACGGCACCTATTTTGCCGAGGTTTTTGCCATAACCGATGGTAAAGCACTCTTTATAACTGCCTTCTTTCTTGCCTCTCTGCTTGAACCTCAGGGAGATGTAATTATATGCTTGAGATGAGTGAACAGTTTACAGAAGATAATTTATGAACCAAAGCACTTCTGGTCTTTGACAGAACCTGCAAAACCACCTTTTAACTCAAGGTGTGTTGCCAGCAGACTGAGAAAAAGCCCTGGGGTAAAATAATTTAAATAGATAACCAGTTTGTTTAAAAGACTGCACAGAACAGTAAGAACAGAAAACATGTTTTTGTTTTTTTTTGTTTTTTCAGTCAGGGTGTGGATTTAAGTTCTGAATTATGCAAATTTACCCAAACTAGCTACAACTGATTGGAAAAAAAAAAGCCAAAGACTAGGGGATTTGTTGTGAATTACACTGAAATTACATGCAGGTTGTTAGGATAATTAAGTAATTTCATAGTATCCATGGTTAACAAAAGTGCACAATGGCAAGATTTAAACTAACTGGGACTATTGTCTTCCTCAGACATGCCAGCAAAGACAGCCACAGGAACAATAGCCATCAAAGTAGTCGACTCCAATGACCACTGCCCCACCCTGACTACCGACTACGAAGATCTGTGCTCAGATGAAAAAACTGTTTATGTCACCGCTGTTGATGAGGATGTTGACCCCAATGGTCCTCCATTTACCTTCAATATCATACCTGAAATGACACGTGGCAAATGGGATGTGGAACTGATCAATGGTAGGCGAACCATAAAACCAGTCTTTTTTATTGCCTTTCACTAGACAGGATCTACAGTTTGTTTTTCAGAGACACTGGAAAAAATGGATAAATTAATTATTAATCAATATTCTATCAGATTTCAGTATCTTTTTAGTCCCTGAGTTTTGACATGTACAAATACCAAACATCTCGTGTGGCTGTATATAGCAGAAAGAGTAAGAAATGGTTCTACCAGTGTTAATTCAACTACTAATACCTGGTTTTGTTGTGTGTAGGCACAACTGCTGCTTTCCATTCTCGTGAACCCCTGTGGCCTGGTACATATGAACTGGCGGTGGAAGTGCTGGATGCCAAGGGCCTTTCTTGTCCAGAGCATGAAATTTTTAAAGTGGATGTTTGTATCTGTGTGGAAAAAGAGGACTGCAGAAGAATGTTACGAGTGGTAACTAAAGGAACTGACTTTGGTGGTCCAGCCCTCGGTGGGATCATTACAGCATCGTGCTTACTGTTGTGTGAGTTCACATTTAAGAAACATGCTATTACAATTTACTGAGTCATACAACCTCACACCCAGTTATGAAAAGTATTTATCATTCTATTTGTAAGTAGTGAAGTTATTAAGAGAATGTAGAGTGTATGCACTCATGTCAGTTTCTCAGATCACGCCCCTGTATAAACACACTGAATGTTGTTTAACAGCTATGAGCTTCCTGGATATTAGCTGTTGTGTTGTAAACAAAACAGTGATTGGATGAAGTGTTGGACAGTAATCACAGTTACACTGCATACCAAGCAAGCATGTTTTCATGTAGTTACATAACCATACTTCGCTTTTGTAGGTATGTTTTTGTGCCTTTGAAGTCAATGCAAGCTAAACACAACCATTCAGTCCATTGTCTTTCTACAACTCAACTGGTGGAACAAGTGACTTGAGCCAGCTGTAATGTGACAAATATCATTTTCAACTACACACCTAACAAATCCAAGAAAGATGTGCAGACAATTTAACTACCGTTGATTTTTATGCAGATTTTATTTCAATAAGTTTAATGGTGCAAGGGAATCTGACAAAAGCAAAAACTTGCATGATTCTGATCAAAACTTTTTTTTTTTTTATAAAAATACTGATGTATTGCTTCTTTCTCCAGTTATTCCTATTCTGCTGGTGTTCTGTCAATGTGGAGGAGCAAACACAATCTTTCCTGATCAATTCAGTGACCTGCCATTCGATGCCAAAGAACATCTGATTTCCTACCACACTGAAGGCAGAGGAGAGGACAAGGTGGGTCTACATTTTTGTTCTTCAATAGGCAAAAGAAAAGTAAAGGATGATTCAACTTGCCAGTAAATAAAACTTTTGTATCTGCTGTATGAAATCGGGCTTTAAAATAAATGCTACTCTGGCAGGTCTGACTTTATCAGGGTGTGATTTGTTGGCGGATGGGGGATCATTCACTCACTCCTGCCTGTGATAAGAGGCAGGTTGTGACTGAGGTTTCTAACATCTATAGCATACAAATATATTGGATGCCTTACCTATCCCTCTCTGTATATATCAGTGTCTCTCACTCTCAAATGTCTCTCAGTAGTTCAAAAAACTCACATGTCACATGTCTCAGACATCCCTTTACTTCTGAAATTGTTTTGAGAATATAAATGCCACAGAGTCCAAGGAGACAATCTCTGTAAAGTATTTCCTGCCATCTCCACCCTGCCCATATCAACAGCACACTGAACAGCCCTCTCTTCATCACTGTTAATGGGCCGGACATGCATTCGTTACCTGCTCAGACATTTGCAAAGATGTGGAATAAAGAAGGGCGAAATGCCACAGATGACCCTCCAACAGGAAAGCTGAAAAGGCCACATGAAGTCCAACATCAGACCAAACTGTTTACTTAGTCTAATTACCTGAATTATTTTGACATTTTGAAATCTTAACCGATTAGATTTTATGTTGCGTTTATGTTCCGTTTTACTGTCTGAATGAGTTGCCCGTTTGCCATAAATCTTCTACCATGTTCAAGTGACCGGCCCTTATCCATGGCCCTGAAACTTAATTAGGTCATCTCCCACACCACAAATACTAAATACAACTAAATATGAATGTTCAACTGTTCGACATGCAATAGGACCTACTGTTAACTTCAAAAAGAATTAGACCTGTTGATTGCTTGTTTTTTCATGATTAAAAGAAACCAACATCCCCCTCTGTTTTTTGGACAAATCGCACCCTGAATATAGTGATGTACTCATAAAATGCAGCATGTGCAGGCTACAAGTGGTTCATTATGTGTATGTAATAAATTCCTGTTGTGTTTGTAATTTTCAATTTTTTTTTTTTTTAATTTCTTCCAGGAACTGCCACTTAACAGTGCTCCTCTTATGTTGGGTGCCGAAAGGAAAGTTCAGGGAGCATCAAAGTACACCAGCTTTGGTTCAAAATACATAGAAACTACAGAAACCACAACTTACAAATCTGGTCAAATGTTTCATGAAAGAGACGATGAGAACTTTGAGGCAGACAATTACAGGTTTTCAAAGGAGTTAAATAACCGTGACATCAATAGCCACAGTGGTACATTCAGGAGGCAAACCTCTGGCTTCTATCAGTCAGAAGATCTGTTTGATGATATCGCTCTACCAGAGACGTTCCTTGATGATTACTACACACAGGTATCTTATCTATTTTTCATACAACTATTTTGTTTAGTTCTCTGTTAGTATTATGGCCTATTTAAACTAAAGAAAATGGACAGTGGATGTTAATGAATAAAGTTGTAAAACAGATTAATCAATATTCTCTTCCATATTCAAGTCCCATATTTCTACCCCATATTACTCCAGTCTCCCATCTTGTTTTTAACATACAATAATCTTAATATGCTGCGGTAGAAACAAGTCTTTTGAGTTTATTAATGCCATTATCTGTATCATGTCTTCCTAAACAGAAAGCAGCATGTGCTCTACCAGGGAAGGACAGTCTGTTGATGTATGATTACGAGGGATGTGGTTCGCCAGCTGGTTCAGTGGGCTGCTGCAGTATCCTGGAGGAAGACAATGACCTGCAGTTCCTTGATGACTTAGAGCCAAAGTTCAAGATACTAGCTGACATCTGCCTCCCTCCTGCACCAACACTTACAACTTACACAACACACAAAGTTACAGGTGCTGTCAAAACCACAGTAGATGCTGTTAAACCAAAAACTGAGCACATTATTGAGACAAAGCACACTGATATAAAGACGGAGAAGGTGATATCTTCCACCAATATTTCCAAATCCTCTGTTAATTCAGTAAGTGCTGACCCCCCACCACCAGTGAGCCCTCGCTCACAGGTTACTAAAGTCAGTCAAGTGTCAAACATCAGTAGGTCATCAAACAAAAGTAAGTCAAAAATCAGTAAGTCCTCAAACATCAATCAATCAAGTAAAATCAATAATTCTTCTGCCACCGGCCAGGCTTCTACTCTCATTCGTTCTGCCTCTCTGCGACACCAACCTAAGCCTGTTGTACTCCAGCAGCCACCGATTTACTATGCCACCAGTCCACTATTGCAACCTATACAATATGTAGTTCAGCCACAGCTACAGAACACAGTTCTGCTGGGAAATGGGGCTCAAGGAGCAAATCTCCAGGGTCTGTATGTAGTTGGTGGGTCCCAGATGTCACCAACTGGCCTTGTAGTCGGTGATTCTCAAGGTCTTTCCTCTGGACTGGTTGTCAAAGGCAGTGGTGGAGCCCAAATGTCACCACCCGGCCTCATAGTCGGTGATTCGCAAAGTCTTTCATCTGGGCTGGTTATCCAGGGCACTGGAGGTGCTCAGGGGGTGCAGTCTGGCCTTGTAGTCAGTGAGTCACAAGGTGTTTCTTCTGGACTAGTTATCCAAGGCACTGGCATAAATGCTGGGTCAACTTTAGGTGCTGTTAGCGCTATGAGCCCCACCACTCCAATAAGCCCTACACTGTTTTTCCCTGGAAGTCCAAGCTCTCAGGGCTCAGTCTTTACAGATGGATGGAAAATAAATGGCACTACCATCCAACCTGGGTACCCCGGGAGCCCTGTCAGCTCCCTTGGCCCCACTACTCCACTGAGCCCCACAGTGATGCTTGGTGGAAGTTCAGTTATGTCTCAAGGCTCGGTCCCCAGCGAAGGTTGGAAAATAGTGGGACCAAATGCTGATGGCACTTTTACATTAGTCCAAGATAAACCTCGCCCAAGTGAAACAGAGGAATCAAACACAGGCTCACCTCAGGGTACTTCGCCCGGAGGTGGTGACCTGACAGAAGAGGCTGCTCCTCCTCAGGGGGTCTTAGGCCCAGCAGCCCAGGGCAGTGTGTATGGCATTCTGGCAGGACACACTGTGTCTAATGGAGGGAATGTACTTACACTAAATAGAAATTTGGGACAAAGTTGGGTTATGCAGCCACAGCAGATGGGATTATCTCCTGTCAACATTTTTGGGGTTGGTGGTGGGACCGCTGAGAGGAATCCATTAGGGATTTCCAATGTTACAGTAAACCAGGTCCAAGGAATTACTCCACTGGGCCAAACAGCAAACACAAGTAATATTCCAAAAGAACGTAAGATACAATCAAAGACAAAGAAGTCCACTAATGTTGTAAAAACCGGAAACAGTAAGACACACGTGCCTAAAAATGAAACACACCAAATGAAAAATCCTGTGACAGATAGCAGTAATACAGTTGAAAAGACTAGTAATGACAAAGAAAAGCAGAAAGTGGATGATGTGATTATATGCATGTCAGAGCAGGACATAACACAAAAGAATCTGAATAATGTACTCCAATGTGCAACTGAAAGCATTGAAACTACTCAGAAACACCCAACTGAAAGCGCAGGGATGTCATCAGCAAAGGTTGAGGAAAATGTTCTAGAATCATCACCCAAGTCAGATGTACCAGTAAAATTATCTGAATCACTATCTGAGACAGTGATAGCTATACCCGGGAATGAAAAACATGAAAGTGTATCTGATCATTTAGATAGAATCACTGAGAGCCCAACAGACAAATGTACAGAAACAAATTGCCCACAAGAAAGCACAGAGTCTCTGCAATCAGATCAGAAAAGCAATGATGTTTCCACTGAGAGTTTGCTTGAGAAAGACAGTGTGTCCACCACAGAAGCTTCTTTACCTGAGTCAGATGTCACTTGTTTAGCTAACACAAACAAAGAAAAGGAAGAAACATCACTGTCAACAGAAGAAACAGTAACCATAGGTGAAAGTACAACATCAGAACAAACTGAAGACCAGCATAACAAAGGTTCTGAGAAAGAAAATTTGAACCATGATATCGCCACTTTAGATAGCACCCAAATAGGCACCAATATGGATGATGGACCTATGGTCCCTGATGATGGACAAGGGCAATTAAAGTCTGAGCAGGAAGAACTGTTAAATTCCGAGGTAAAAGCAGATGCTGAGCATGTTGAAACATTAGCGACTCCACCACTTAAAAGTACAGAAGAGAATCTGGATGACCGTGAAAGGTCTGCACCTGATAATGATGGGCAAATAAAGTCTGAACAGGATGAGCTGTTAGATCCTGAGGCTAAAGTTGATACTGAATCTGATGAAACATCACCATCCTCACCAGATGAGAGTACAGCAGATAATCTCAGTCCTCCTGAAAGGTCAACATCTGATCAGGAGGCAACACCAGAACCCCAGCGAGATGACAGTGGGGCAGATAATATTGAAGTTTGTCCTACAAATGCTGAAAACATAGCATTGCAAACTTTGGACACCATTTCTGGTGACCCAGAGGAAGATCAGTGTGATCAGGGTTTGACGTCAGGTGAACCTGTCAATGAAAAGGATGAAGATGATGTTCCAGTAGAGCAACATGTGGGCATGAAAGAAGACAGTAGCTGTGACCAGAAAGAAGGTAGCTCAACAGAAGACTGCTATCAGCCTAGTGTAGATGATAGAGAAGCGGTGAGTGACAGAGAAGAGGAGAGTGATGTACAGGAAGTGAGGTCACAAGTAAGTTTGGAAAGTTTGGATAGCCAGGACGAAGACAGTGAAAGGCAAGATGCATTAAGTACATGCTCCCAAATGGAGGAGAAGTTCATCTCAGATGATAATGTCAGTGATGCCGAGAGTAATGAGGCTGTTGAGGATAACATGGAACCAGAGATACAGCATGTATCTACAGATAACCAAGAGGAAAGGAATGTACAAGATGAAGCATTGAATATGAGTTCTCAAACTGAGGATATGCTGGACTCAAATGCTGTAGAAAAAGAGGAGGATGTAGTGGAAGACATAGTATCATCCACACAGCAAAATGTTAGCAGCACAGGTGGTGAGGAAGAAGAAAGTGAAAGAGAAGATGCATCAGAAAGCTCTCAGGTAGAAGATCAGCTCCCCACAGATGACATCAGTGTTGGAGAGAAAGAGGAGGATAAGGTGGAGGATGTGACATCACCTATGCAGCATGAGCCTGCTGAAGCTGAAGAAGAGGTGGTATCAACCACAGAGGAAAGTGCCAATGTCTCTAATGAAGATGAAGAGACAGAAAGAGAGGATGCAGGAAGTGTGGCAAACCAGACTATGGCAGATGACATTAAATCTGATGAAGAGAAAGAGGAGATTATAAAGGAAGAGGTGGCACCTGTACAACAAACTGCCAGTGTTTTAGATGTCCCAGGGGAAAACAATGACAAAGAAGATGAACCCCAACCAGTGTCTCAAGTAGAAGACAAGATGACTGCAGATGACAATATCAGTGGCGCAGATGAAGAGGTGGAGAATAATGAGGAGGTGTCAGTCCTAAAGGAGAATGGTAGTGTCTCAGGTGACAAAGATGAAGTGAGTAAAGAGGAAAGTAATTCTCTGACAGATCAGCTTCCTTCAGAGGACAGAGGCAAAGTGGAGGAGATTGAGACGCTCGACATGACTCAACATATCAGCAACTCAGATGAGCAGACTACGGAAGAGAACCCATCAGATACAAGTTCCCCAGAGGAGGAAGGAGTCATTGAGCCATGCCAAGCAGGAAAGGAGGACTCTGATGTTGTCCCTGCCCCTGTAGAAACCACTCTGGATACAACTGAGACACCAGATACTGTTGAGCCAGAGGAACTGGGAGGCGCTGTTGTGGAAGCTTTGGATGACATGGTCAAAACTTCACCCAAGATGGCCAGAGGACAGGTTTCCACATTGAGAGATGATGATCTGCTAGCATCTGAACACGAATCTAAAGATGACTCGTGTAATACTGATCACCAGACTACAGATCCAGTTGATGAGGATGGAGATCAAGATGTTGAAAGTAAAGAGGGAAATGATGATAGCACAATTGCAACTGGCCAGGTAACAGCAACCCCTGATTCAGATCCAGAGCCACCTTCAACACATACAGACCCCAGTATGACAGGTGAGGCTGAGGAGGATGAAGGCAAAAGTGAGAACGGAACTGGAGAAGCAGCGGGGACGGACTCAAACACAGTGGGATCAACAGAAGTCGGATCAGAAACTGAAAACGTGCTTGAAGCAGAGGCCAGTAGTGCAGAGGCAAATCCTGCGCAGGTCCAGACCAACATTGGACAAACTCCTCGGAACAAATCGAGAAAGAATAAAAAGGACTCTAATCCAAAAAGTCCGTCTGCAAAGTGTAAGCAACAGTAGCTGACTTTCTATGAAGATATCAAGTGAATTTAAAGTGGAAAAGTTACAAGAAAAACTAAATAAATTAAAACACCAGTTATGCATGTTTCTCCAATTAAGATTACTATACAGCATTTTAAGGTTCTCTTTGTGAAAGATGCAACTGTGAAATCATATCCACCATTATCTAATATAAGACTTTTATATCCAGTGTATATCAATGTTCTTATGTCATATATCAGCCAATATATTGGTTATCAGCCGATATAGCTGATATCGCCTTTTTTTTTAGCTCCCAATATCAGTATCGGCATCAGTCAGGCTCTACTACACACGGAGTTTAACAATACTGAGACTGTTCTGCCAGTCACATCAGTGCTCATTTGCTTTTAGATAAAATGTAAATGAGCATATGTTGTTTTTTCATCTGTGACTTTCTTTATAAACACTAGACAGAACTTGTCCAACTGGTTGAAAGATAAGCCAAATAACACAACGTGTGGTTTTTTGAGCGTACCTGTCTACACTTGCATGTGAATGTTTAATGTGTCAAAGCTGTGCATGGTTACAGTACTTTTCTAAAATAAATCGGTGAATTTGATATGTACTGTTGTAGAGTATATATGATTTCTAATGGTTTCATGCTTCTTTGTAGTATTCTTACTTTTTTTGTTGATGCAATGAGGGAGTGGTACAGTGTTTTATGTGAAAAAATACTTTTTAAACTGTGATATTTCTCGTTAAGTACAAATAAAATATAAAATATATGTATTTAGAATACAAATATCAATAACTGTAAATAACAGTTTCAACAAATGCAATTTAGAAAATATATATATGAGTAAAATGGTTTCTTATATTTTCGCTGTCAGTGTTTCACATTTTTTACGTTCACTTTTATATTACTTTGTTTACTGCTTTTCAGTTCAACCTGATTCTGTGGAAAATAAAAAGTCAAGAAAAAAAAGTGCTTTGTGTTTATACATACTTACATTTAACGCTGACGTTTGTATATATACAGTCTGTGACTCCTGGGTTCAGTCCACTTTTATACTTGTGCATTATTAGATATAATGATAATGTCAGAATGGGCCTCATGCGAGACAACTAACAAATACATTTTCTTGTATGTATGCATGTTGTTTTTGATAGAATAATACATATTCTTTTGTAAGTACGTAACCCAGATAAGAGAAAATATGTGGTTGTGTGCACTCTTCCCAGGAAGTATTTACTCAGTGCATAGAAACACATGTAGCCTATTGAATTTTACAAAATTGAGTTTTACACAAACAAATAATAGAAGCTAATTTATTAGATTATCTTAAGCTTTAGAGACATTTCTATGATTGATTATTAAGTTTGTGGTTGAAAAATACATGTTTCATCATTTGACCCATGTAGAGCATCTGACTGGACACCTTTGTATCAGAAATAATACCATTTCAAATAAAAAGCACTCAAAAAAGCAGTATGTTTTTGCCGGCGTTTGGAGGGTTTTCTCCTCTTCTTTTTGAGATCCACATAATAATTGTGTGATGTTCGGTTTTATCTGCACTAGATTATATCCATGTGATTCGTCTGCATGCAGTTTCATTCTTATTTATTCATGACATGGTGAGCAAATTTAAAAGCATCAGTAAAGATAAAAGGTACCAACAGAAAACAGTCAGGAAAACCTCCCACACGATCCCACTAATAAGAAATTTTATTGCGACGTTTATTTGCTGAGGCTCGTAAACACATCCAACATCATGTTGGAATCGTACTTCTTTTACATTTTATTACAGTGTTTTAGTCTTTACAAGCTTCATCAGGTATATCTGATGGTCGTAAAGACAGTGTTATATAATTCTCCAATCAGAGGTACTGCACTCTTACTGTGTAAGATAAGATAAGATAAGATAAGATAAGATAAGATAAGATAAGATAAGATAAGATAAGATAAGATAAAGTAAAGTAAAGTAAAGTAAAGTAAAATAATAACATGGAAATAGATATGTAAATTATATGTATATAAAGTAAAAATATAAAGTCATGGACAATTTGTTGGGAATGGCACAAGGTTTGTTCTCACTCCGATCAAACTGATTTCATGAAATCATGTGGTATGTCACACCAGTTCTTATGACATTTGACGTGCTATACATCCATATTTTCATTCATTAACCCCTAATCCTGTCCCTAAACCTAATCACTAGCCCTAAACCTAAACTTGACCCAAAGCCTAACCTAAACTTGACCCTAAACCTAACTAATCCTAAACCTAAATTTAAACCTAACTGCTAACACTAACCCTAAACCTAATCACTAACCCTAATCATAAACTTAACCGCTAACACTATCCCTGTCCTTAGATGACTATAACCCTAATCCTAAACCCAACATTAACCTAACTGTTGACACTAACCTTAATCCTAAACATAAATCTAACCCTAATCCTAAATCTAAACCCTAATCCTAATCTTAACCCTAACTGCTAAAGGAAATCAAAAAGTGTCTCTCCTGCTTTATATCGTGTTCTGCTTTTAGTGTCCCATGTTATCAAGTTAAACTCCAATGTAAATTAATGGAATAAAATGACTCTGTTTCCCGTTTATTTCACAGCCAGTGTTTCATCAGAATTTGATTTTAGAAATAAGCTTTGTCAAGCTCAGGAAAATAATTACTATGATAAATTACATAACATAAAACAGGTACAGAAAAACAAACATTTCTGTTCCATCCTCTTATAAAATAGGTCACTTACCTAACAGGGCGGCAACACATCATACATCCTTTATTCAGGTACTGTTCATCACTCAAAAATATTATTAGTTTTGATTTTATGTCCTTTTGGTTATGTCATGTTTACCAAGTCTTATAACAATTAACCTTGAAATGATAAAAATGTCACAAGATTTAGACTAGATTATACTGCTTTTACTCATATATCTAAATCAGATGAAACCTTAAAATCATTCTGTTTGTTGATTGTGTATCTGAACTCATCTCACATCTGCTGTACTTTCACTTTCCTACGGTTCAAACTCTGACAGTGAACTATCTAGGCTGTTTTATCAAGAACCAAGTTCAGTCAATTCATGCTTAACGTTGTGACAGGTAAAATGTTGTGTGTATTATTTAAGGTCACTAGGTAAATGTCAAACAGTCAGAGATGTGACTTAGATTCATGTTTCGTTCACTCTGTTATGAAACTGACCTAGATTTCTTTGGAAATAATAACAGGGTGGAGCATTTTTGTCTTTTCTGTCTAACTTTTTTTTTTTTTTTTTTTTTGTCAGCCTTGCCAAAACTCATTCCTACAGGTTAAACGTGTCAGTATTA
This sequence comes from Maxillicosta whitleyi, assembly GCA_029822895.1. Classification (NCBI taxonomy): domain Eukaryota; kingdom Metazoa; phylum Chordata; class Actinopteri; order Perciformes; family Neosebastidae; genus Maxillicosta; species Maxillicosta whitleyi. The sequence goes on from JAPSES010131948.1 coordinate 14,708, forward strand.
ATATGAACGTCAAGACATTAACACAAACCCCCAAGTGTTACAGGAAAGCTTGTTGTAATCTGCGTTCAGTGCTGCTGACATCTGGGTAAAAAGTGTATACGAGGGGTTAAATGTACGGCCCATGGGCCAAAACCAGGCCACCACAGCGTCCAGTCCAGGCCCATGGGATGATTTTTGTTTATTTGTGATCAACTTTTTGTGTTTTTTTTTTAAACAAAATATATTATACATAGCTTGCTGTAGATCTATTTGACCAGATTTACACAATGTATAGAGACAGAACATGAATGTACCTACACTATATCTTGTGTTAATAATAATGTACAAATGAAAACAAAGAAAACAATTTTTTTTTTTAAACGCCCCCCATCTACATAGGTCCAGAGTCTTAAAATATTACAAAATTAAATTACTTTACTCTTAGCCCCATGTACTTTTACTATAGCTAGATGGTTCCTAATAAGCAATGTCCCATGGGATGAAATGCGAAAATAACACTGAAGATATTAACAGATATTAGTAGTAAAGGTGTCAAAATCATTCTAGTTCAGGTTCCATATGCAGTCCAATTTGGTGGCTCAGACCAGTAAAATACTATCATAATGACTCATAAATAATGACAACTCGAAATTTTCTCTTTGTTTTTGTTTAAAAAAACTAAAATTATTTGGAAAAAAAATCTCTG
>JAPSES010131959.1:0-15391 GCA_029822895.1 Maxillicosta whitleyi
GATAGAATAAATATATATAGAAACTATAGAAGATAGAATAAATATATATAGAAACTATAGAAGATAGAATAAATATATATAGAAACTATAGAAGATAGAATAAATATAGATATACAGTGCCTGACAAAAGTCTTGTCACCTATCCATTCTGTAGAAACAACAGCTTATAACTTGACTTTTAATTAATCCATTGTTTTTAGAAATGGCTCATATGAAAGCTAAAACCCTCCCAAATTATGTTCATAATTTACAATAAATTTTCGTTAACTGAAGACAGATTAATCATTTAATGAACACAGAATGGTCAAATTTTGGCAAGACAAAAGTTTTGTCACCTACATAGAATAATGTGAAAACTGAACAAATGATTTACTTCAAATAGAAAAAAATGTTGCACAACATCAGTGAATTAAGTAGTGGTGCTCTGAGATCCACATTTAATATCTTGTATGACTTCCATGAGCCTGAAGAACTGCATCCATGCGGTTAGACAACGATTCATACAATTTATTGATGAAGTCATCAGGATTAGCAAAAAACGCAGTCTTCCATGCCTCCCAGAGTTCTTCAAGGTTCTGTGGTTTAATCTTCCATGCTTCCTCCTTCATTCTACCCTAGACATGCTCAATGATGTTCATGTCTGGTGACTGAGCTGGCCAGTCCTGGAGCACCTTGATCTTCTTCACCTTGAGGAACTTTGCTGTAGAGCTCGAAGTATGGGATGGAGCACCATCCTGCTGCGAAATTTGACCCCTTTTATGGTTGGGAATGTAAGAGGTAGCTAATACTTCTTGATATTTTAGGCTATTGATATTGCCTTGCACCCTGCAAAGCTCTGGCACCCCTCCATACTGGATGTAACCCCAGACCATGATTTTTCCACCACCAAACTTAACTGTTTTCTGGGTGAATTTCGGATCCATGCGGGCTTCAGTTGGTCTCCTGCAATACCTGTGGCGGCTGTGATGTAATTCAACTGAAGATTCATCAGAGAAATGCACCTTCTGCCACTTCTCCAGTGTCCATCCTTTGAGCAGGCTGTGGGCCTTGGCAAATGCCACACGCTTTTTAAATTGCTTTTTGTTTAGTGCTGGTTTCTGGGCACTGATTCGACCATGGAGGCCATTTTGCGACAAAATTCGACTAACTGTTGTGGTTGACACGGGGAGTTGAGGTAACCAGACCTGGTGGAGCTCTGCTGCACTGGAAAAGGGGCTGGCCTTGGATTTTCGAGCCAACAAACAGTCCTCCCAAGCAGTTGTCTTGCAGGGCCTGCTGGACCAGGGCCTGTCAAAAACTTCTCCAGTCTCTTCAAATCTTTTTTTTTTATCCTTTGTACTTGTCTCTTAGACACATAAAAGGTGTCAGCCACCTCAGCAGTGGATCTGGTCTTCAATCTCTTGATGATCAAAGCGTTGGTCGTAGCGTGAATCTGAGGCATGTTGACAGAGGTCAAGTTGCAGTTGATGTGAAGGCCTGGTGCGCTGTGGTTCTTTTTATACACACCCACTAATTGATTGATTCATTATTGATCAGAAGTGAGGCTGATTATGACAAGGTGACAAAACTTTTGTCTTGCCAAAATTTGACCATTCTGTGTTCATTAAATGATTAATCTGTCTTCAGTTAAAGAAATTTATTGTAAATTATGAACATAATTTGGGAGGGTTTTAGCTTTCATATGAGCCATTTCTAAAAACAATGGACTAATTAAAAGTCAAGTTATAAGCTGTTGTTTCTACAGAATGGATAGGTGACAAGACTTTTGTCATGAACTGTAGAAACTATAGAAGATAGAATAAATATACATATAGAAACTATAAAAGATAGAATAAATATACATATAGAAACTATAAAAGATAGAATAAATATACATATAGAAACTATAGAAGATAGAATAAATATACATATAGAAACTATAAAAGATAGAATAAATAAAAAATGTGTTGTGTATGTCATAATGGAACAGATGTGTGATTTCAGTCACGGTATTCTGGAGTGATGAGTCGGACATACACACATTGTCTGTTCTTTATTCAGTTTGTTGGTAAAGCCCTGTGTACTGTAACACAATCTCCATGATAAGGTTTAATTTTAATGTTCTTTTTGTGTGATTCAAAATGATTGAATGAGTTGGAACAGTTTGGTGCTGATGGGAATGATCTTTAGCTTTCAGTGACTTCTGGCTGTGGTTCCCAGATGCCCAAAGGCTGAACTCCAGCTGCCTGTGAGCTCTGTCTGAATCCACCTGACAACATGCCTGCAGTGTCCACAGGGGTCAAGGACCTGTACCTGTCCACGTCTCTGGGTGACCTTAACAAAAAAGCTGAGATTAAACCAGACAAAATAAACACTCGAAGGTAGGATGTGACTGTTTTGATTTGATCAGAGTTGAAGTAATCAAAAGGATTGTGGAAGTTCAAATCCTGTTTTGATGTGTGTAAACACAGGGCTCACGGTGGTTTTCCATGTTGTTTGTGTCGCAGTTATGTTCAGAGTGCCTGTAAGATCTTCAAGGCAGCAGAGGAATGCCGCTTGGACGGAGATGAGGAGAAGGCCTATGTGCTTTATATGAAGTATTTAACAGTGTATGACCTAATTAAAAAGAGACCAGACTTCAAGCAACAATCGGTAAAGTCACTGTTCCAGTTGCACGGTTTTTCTCTGTGTTTGTTGACATGTTGGCAAAGCAAACTGATGATACTCACCTGTTTCAAAGGAATATCACATGACCATGCTTGGCCCAAACACCTTTAAGAGGGCCATTGAAGAAGCAGAAAAGCTTTCCGAAAGCCTTAAACTCAGGTCAGATGGTTGATCTATCATTAATGAATGTGCTAAAAAGATAAAGCCTCCATGTGTTGTCAGTGTTCTACTCGTTATATTTCAGGTATGAAGAAGTTGAGGTCCGTAAAAGACTGGAGGAGAAGGAGAGACAAGAGGAAAAGAAAAGAAGGGAGGAAATCAGTGAGAAAGACAGCGACCGTGATTCACCTAAATCAGCAAACAGGAAAGACATGAAGAAGGTAAAGCCGTCCACTAATGGGTACACTGTGTCTGAAGTGCAGACTGAAACACCTGCAGTAAACAGTGGTGACTGTGAGGGTCAGAGACTGGAAACACATGTTACTAATGCAGCAATCACTGTCTGAAGTAGGCATGAGCATTCGGTGAAGTGTTCTTACTCGATCATCGGGAGAATTAATGAGTAATAATCGGTTAATTGTTAACATTTTTTGTTTTAAAAATAATCATATGATGCCTGTATTCTTATGTATTGGAAATAATAATACGGATTGTTTTTCTTCAATGATGAATTTATTAATAAGACAAGTGTGCAGTAAAACATGAACACACATTACGCAAACGAGGGAGGCTTCAAGTTGCGAGCAAGACAACAGAAGATGCATAGGCCTACGGAACACATGCATTCGGATTTTTTTTTTTTTTTAAGTATAAATCAGTTTGTCGATGAAAATGAACTTACTCGGTGAAATTATGAATGATCAATTATCGGTTAATCAATTAATCATGCTCATCCCTATTTGAAACTACCACCCACTTCTACTTGTGCATCAAGACTACAGGACTAGAACATGGAGACAGAACCTGACACCCTCACAAATTCTTCATGGAACAGCTACAGGGCCATCGGACCTATTTTTGATATTTTATTTGTGAGGGAGGAGCTGTAACATGCCTCTGAGCCCATTGTTGTGTGTTGCCTGTCGGACGTTGCGTTTTGACTGACCTGTTCAACAGCACAGTGGCAAATATTTGTTGAGGTCTTATGGCACCACCTATGGGCCGTGTTATTGAATGAGTCCTGACGCAGCCTTATATCGGGTTACACAATCAGACAGAAATGTAAACAGACTTTGAAGACAGAGACTGCAAACAGACGTGGAAAAGCATGTAATAGGGCGAACAGACATTAGTCTCTACTGCGTCAGAACCAGAAGTATGTCATTGTTTGTTAGATCATAAGGCAGAGAAATGGAAATTTTAGACTGGTCTGATTTAGTAAATAACATATTTAGCGCTGCTTTTACACCAGGGGCGTCAAACATACGGCCTGCGGGCCAAAAAAGCCCGCTAAAGGGTCCGATCCGACCTGTTGGATCAATTTGTTGAATTTATTACTTGCAAAAAATTACACTGAACAGTTAAGAACGTCACAAACCCTTTAGTTCAGCTTCCATATACAGACCAATATGATTTAATGTGGGTGGGACCAGTAAAATAATAACCTATAAATAATGACAACTTAAATTTTAACTCTGTATTTAGTGTAAAAAGGTAAAATTACATGAAAACATGAGTAACCTGAATGAATATGAAAAACCTCAAGTGTCTTAAGAGGAGCAAATGCAATGTTATCAATACTTTGACTGTTACTAAATGTTTTGTGTATTTGTAAATCCACTGTGATGTGTAAGGTGAGATGCACATGTGTGAATGATAAAATAAGGTATAATATTGTTAAAATTGCACGTATTTACTTAAGAAATTAAAGGTAGTTTGTGTTATTGACATTTTTTAAGGGTAGTTTGCAGATGTAAGCATTTGCATAGTATAATGTTACTTTTTTCCACTATTTAACATAGATAAAAGTTTGAAATTGCCTTTGTTTATAGGTTATTATGTTATTATTTTACTGGTCCGGCCCAGTTGTGGTCATATTGGACTGAACTATAATCAGTTTCACACCCCTGCATCATCCCAAACTGTTAAAACATTAATAAAATTCACATAAAATTCACAGAGTTTAGCATAAATCCATTGAATAACACCTCAGTTCCAGCTGTTTGTCTAAACTAAATGTATATATTTATACTTATTCACCATTGGATTCACAGTAATCACCCACAGTCCGCGGGGGGGGGAGTAGAAAATCATTTTTATGGCTTCCAGTTTTCTGTCTATTCCTGTTTTTAATCAAACAAACAAGCAGACAAAGGAGCCAAACTAAATGACACATTCCATCCATCAATCACCTCCATGCACAGCAAACACAAAACTATCCATTTGATCGTCTTTTTGACATTTTCTCCCTTGATCATGTGGCCGAACTCACCATAACATTAGCTAACGCGATGTTCACTAAACTCCATATGCGTCACAGAAACACTGAAACATGATTGATTGATGTTTTTTTTTTTTTTAAGTCAGATATAAATACATGCATAAAGTCTCCAAATAACTTAAGAAAAGAACAGCAGAACAGACCAACGAGCTGAAACACTATAAACATGTGGATGAGAGAAAACATGGAGAAGAATATGCTTTACAAAATATCCACATTATTCTTGTTCCTGCTTCGTAGCGACTGTGTAGCTCAGTGGTTAACGCCACTGACTTTGGTGCGGTAGATAGCTGGTTCGAGACCCAGGTCATTCCTTGGGAAAGGTTCTTTATGCTATACATCCCAATAGCCACAAGGGGGTGCAAGCCTCAATGTGCCAGTCCCAAGCCCGGTTGTGTCAGGAAGGGCATCCGACTGTCAAATAAACCATGTGAAGGTGATTCTCCGTGGCGACCCCGGAAGTGAAAAAGCCAAAAGAAATCATCATCAGTCTTGTTTCTGCTCCGTGGCTCCGCCTTGTTGATCGTTCGGTGTGAATCCCGTTGTCTTTGCAGGATGTCATGGGTTTCACCTGTCTGCACCTGGCAGCGAAACTGGGACATTATGACATAACCCATCATCTGCTCTCCAGGGCGTCCAAATACATCAACTGTCAGGTAAAAACACAACTATCATTTTACAACTATTACTCACTAACACGTGTTTTAACCCAAACATCCAACTAAACCATCAACTGTTTCATACATGCTCATCCATTAATCCTGTCAGTACTTTTAAATAATTGGTGTAAAATGCAGTTTATCATCTTTTCACGGTCATCAGATATGACCTATTTGGAAGTTCAGAGGCTCTGTAGTTACCATGGAAACACCATGATCTTATACAACTCTGATTCACCAGTAAAACCCATTTAGTTGGATCAATGACAGTGGATGGACATATTTGTTTTTATATACATTAATAAATAAAATGACCAAAAATGATTAAGAGATCCATGAAAAATAATAGTGTGAATTTTTTTTTAATCACTAAAAGTTTTTTTTTTTAGAAATTATAAAACGAGCTACAAAATGAACAAAAACAACCAAAGTAATGCATAAAATGATTAATAAATCAAGAAAATAATAAGTAACTTAAATAACTGAAGAAAAACCTTAAAAAGGACCACAAAATGACCAAAAACGTGTACAGTTACAAACACAACTAGTAAAAGTTAATAAGATCATTTTCTCTAAATTTTTCAAAATAATAAATAACGTGATGAAAATGAGCAACAAAATTGATAAAATATTTAAACATTTCTTCACCAGTAAAACGCATGGAGTTTGATAGATAACATTTGATGGACATGTTTGTTTTCATATACATTAATGAATAAAACTAAAATTAATACTGTGGAAAAATAGTCAAAAAATTACTAAAATAAAGTTAAAATGAGAAACAAAATGAACAAAAATAGCCAAGCTAATAAATAAGATGAATGAAAATGAATAATAAATCAAATAAAGAAAATAATAACTTAAACAAAATAAGCCAAAAACTGAAGTAATTTGAAGGAAAACCTTAAAAAGGGGTCACAAAATGAACAAAAACATGTACAATTACGCACAAACAAAATTATAAATAACATAAAGAATAAAAGCAACAACACAAATAAAAACTGAAACATCGATTCATCAGTAAAACCCATGAAGTTTGATGAATAACAGTGGATGGACACACTGGGTTTATGTTCAGTTAATGAGATGAGTTAATTAGATTTGACTGAAAAACTCACTTTTTCTCATGTTTTCTCTGTTTCTGATATAATGACCCTCAACTGTCACCTGAGCAGTTATGAACATCTACACGATCAGTGAATTAAATATATGAAAATACCTGGTTTTCACTTAAAAAAAAGCAACATACACAGCATATTATTAAAATAATGGTGATAAATTGCATAAGAAAAGTTACAGCATTTAGGAACAGCCACAGAAGGAACAGTGGGTGTGTATGGGTTAAGAGTCTGCAGCGTTTATGTAAGATGAGTTCAGCTTTGCTTTTGTTTGCGTGTGCAGGACGACGGGGGTTGGACTCCCGTCACCTGGGCCATTGAGTACAAGCACAAAGAGCTGGTCCACCTGCTGGTGTCCAGAGGAGCCGACGTTAACATCCGAGACAAGGTTGGTGCTTGTAACACACTGTTCGCAGCTCACACACACACACACACACACACACACACACACACTCATATAACACTCTGGTTTCACACCTCCGACTGCTTCACAGATCATCAAGGTCTCTGACAAGTGTGATCTCATGGGATGTACGATCTGATTTTTGTTCTTAACAGAGTAAAACTAAAATATTCTGAGCAGATTACCAGCTTCACAGTGTGTCATGTCACCTTGGACAAAGTGAGGAGTGGATGGTGGATTATGGGATGTCATTTTCCAGTCTCCTTTTAAAGCAGATTTTTTTTTTTCTTGTCATTCATTGTTCACTGACAGTTATAACTCTTATTAACCCCTGCTTTTCTGACACCCCTCCCTTCTGCAGCTCAGTTTAATCAGTCCAAAACAGTGATGGTTTTGTCCATATTTTGATGGTTTATAACATGTAAATAGCTACAATATAGTTACTAATGAGCACTGATGGGAAGTCATATAAGGACTTTCATTTGGATCCATGACCTTTTGACCTTGAGTGATTTTTAAAGGTCAGACTGAAGGTCACCTATGTCTACATTTCAACAGTTTTCTCTGAAACAACTGATTGGATTCATTGGAAATTTTATATATAGCTTCCTTGGGATTCTATCTATATATCTAATTTATGAAATATTAAAAACATGCCTTTTCTTATAGTGGTTCATATTTTGATGCTTTATACCATGGAACTGGTTTGGGATATCAGTATGGTTCCTATTGATCACTGACAGAACTCATAAATGGACTTTCAGTGAAAGTACCGCCCACTTCTCCTGCATCAAAACCATAGGACTCTAACATAACAGCACCTGACCACCTCACAAATTCAACTTTTTATTGCTATTTTTATTCAGTGTTCACTGCCAGTTATAGTTCTATTAACCCCTGTTGGTCCGACACGCCTTCCTTCCACAGCTCACTGCAGTCAGTCCAAATCAAAAGACTCGGTATAAATATAGCTGAACCTGATACTGTCGCAGGATACTTTTCAAAGCTCCTGTGTTTAGCAGAGTTGTATCTCGTCATAATTACAGCTGGCGGTTACACATTTAACCCCCTACTTCCCACAGAAGCTTTTGCTGCCTCAGTGTTTTTCTTCTTTTTTCCACAGATTCGGTTTAGTTCACACGAACATAATACAAAATATAGGGAAGAAAACATTGATATTGGTATTAAAGAACAATTATAAGTATTTTATAATTTTCAAAGATGTACGGAGAGCATGAAAATGGATTTTTTTGGAAATCCACCAATAAAATATTCCTGAAATAAAATACTTCTTCAGGTATCATTTGTTATTCTTCCCTCACTTGTGTATCACGTACAAGTCACAAACAAACTTGGCAAAACTTATTCATTTCAAACACACAAACACAAATTTTGAGACAAATAAATCACATCCATTCAGAGTCATTCAAACTTCATGTCATGACTGCAGTTTGCTCTTATACCACCTGGTAATTATGGGATTTTTACTCAGTAACTCCAGAAAACTATTAAGTACTGCTGCTTTAATCACTGATTTAAGAATGGTTATTATTATAATGGAAATATTGTATCTATTTTTGATGTAATATTGTCTTTTGATAGAATCGTGCATTGACTGGATCATGATTTTCCCTAAAAACCTTGTGATATGATCTGTTGATACTTTTGTCTGTATGGCGTAGCTTCCAAAGCAGTGGTCGTCACATTATTGGTTTATTTTATTTATTTATTCATTTAACCTTTATTTTATCAGAGAACAGCTTCTCAATTACAATGATGACCTGGCAGGAGGTTCCATCAGACAAAAGACAAGATCAAAACAAAACAAGCAAGACAGAACAAGAACAGATAAAAGGGAACAGAACAGATGAATCTTAAGATCTACAAGAAAGAATGGAGTTTAAAAAAAAACGACTGGAGTATATGGGAGAGGAAGTCGGAGTATGGAGTGTTTAATTGTATTTACTATTTATTTTACTTGTTTTGTTTTTTTTTTTATAGGAGGAGAACGTCTGCCTGCACTGGGCTGCTCTGTCGGGCTGTGAGGAAGTGGCTCAGGCTCTTCTGGAAGCCCGATGCGATCTCAGCGCTGTGAACGTCCACAGGGACACGCCGCTACACGTGGCCGCCAGAGAAAACCACCTGGAGTGTGTGATGTGAGTGCAGTCCTGGGCTTTCTGAATCTTACCTGTCTATGATAGAAGTCGTCTGACGTCTAACCCCGGCATCGCCCCCTGCTTTAGGCTGTTTCTGTCCCGTGGAGCCGACGTGAACCACAGGAACAGAGAGGGGGCGACGCCTCTGGACTGCTGCGTCTACGGCTCCAAAGTGTGGACGGCGCTCAACACCAACAAGAAACTGACCGACGCCCGGAGAGGCCGAGACTGTCAGGGGGAAAGGGTGCTCAGCAGGTACAGGAGAATGTAAACCACAGGTGTCAAACATAGGGTTCATGGGTCAAAACCGGACCGCCGAAGTGTCCACTCTGACCATAAGACCAAAAATTATACTGAGATATTAACAATAAAGGATGTTAAAATCAGTTTAGTTTCGGGGTAAACACAGACCAATGTGATCTGAAGTGGGTCAGACTAGTAAAATACTATCATAATAACCTATAAATAATGATTGTTTTGGCTTAAAGTAAAATTACATGAAAGAGTTGACATTTACCAATGTTAACAATACACTGCCCCGCCAAAATAAAAGTCAAACATACAATATCTAACTGCACCACTTTCAGTTTTGATTCACTGTGTTTATGCAAACACAAACCAGGTCTCAGAACGTCCTGCTAAGAAGGAGCTGGTCTGTATCTACTGCCACGCTGCAGGGCTTTTAATCTGAAACAGTTACAGGAAGTGTATCTGCATTAACAGGGTGGAGGTGAACAGAACAGCACCAGGTTTCATATTAAAGCTCAGCTGCTCCGTCAGTCATTGAACCCGTTTACGTGACCATAAAAATCTGACAACTGGGAGCAATCAGTTAATTGTAATAATCAGATCTGATGCATTTAATGGTTTAGACGCAGCGGTCCATAGTCAGACTTCTTTCTGATAGTGATGGTAAAATGCACATGCACATACGTAAAAGAATGAAATAAATCAGATTAACAGGTTTGCATGCATGCATATGGTGCATATTATAATACAACAATTACTTATTTATTTATTACTATTTAATTATTATTATTTATTTGCACTAGTATTTTATAATGTGCAACTGGCTGTTTTTCACTCCTGTTTTCATAGCTATCGTTACTACTATTTTTCTTTTTGTCTAGTAATATTTCTCATATATATATATATATACATTCATTGTTGTGCTGCTGGAACCTTAATTTCCTTAGGGCTCCGCACAAAAGAGCAATAAAATGATATCCATTCTAATTTTATTTAATCTAAGAACAGAAGTTATTTCTAAACATATTAATTTCTTATTTTTCAGCTGTCTGTGCTTCTTCTTTACTTAATTTCCTGGTGAATGCCTCATTGAATCCTGGTTCTGAACTGACTAAATGCAGATCCCTGAGAACATCTGTACTGTATTTTTTTGCCAGACACCTGGTGCTTCTTCTGCTCACACAGCTGAGTCTCACAGTCCAAACTCAGAGCAGAGCTTTGAGTACAGATGTGACGATGAACTCACTCGCCACATAACTCGCTTCAGCTGCAGCATCAGCATCCTTCTGACTTTATGGAACAGACTTTGCTGAGGTGCTGGCGCTCGTTCTAGCTGTGCAGTTCATTTTACTTTCATCTCCCTGGTTCTTCTCGCATACTGCTCCACACGTCTCCTCCAGTGATGATGCTTCAGATTATATTCTTTTACAACGGTGACTTTTTCCTTGTGGATCAGGTTGAAAACAGACCAAAAAAAGGCCAGAAAATATCTTGAGACATCTTGAATATGATGAGCAGAATATGTCCTGATATTTTCCCCCTAAAAGATTTGTTAATAAAGTGATTAGTTCATGGGTGTCAAACATGTGGGATAAAAATGACCCGTCTAAAGAGTCCAATCCGGGATGAATTTGCGAAGACATTAACAATAAATAGTGTTGAACTTGTTTTCATTCTGGTTCCACATAAACACTGATATGATCTTAAGTAAAACAATACCATAACTTCAACTACAAATTTTCTTTTTGGTTTAATGTGAAACAAGTAACATTACAGTATTAAAATTTTTACATTTGCAAACTATCCTTTAACAATAAAATATGAATATTCTGAAAAAATATGAAATGTCTAAAGGAAATTAAGTGCAATTTTGTCAATATTCTTCCTGTTACTAAATGTTTTGTGCTTTTTTTTTTTTTTAGAACCCCTGTCATCTGTCAGTTGATTTAATTATAAGCTGGAAATTGTTGTTTTACGTCCAAAATTTAAACAATATTCTACTCGTTATTAGATGTTTGTGTAACATTGTATGTAATGCAAATAAACAAATGATAAGTTGAGGCATAATATTGTTAAAATTACACTGGAATTTCACTTTTTTCATGTTATTCACATGTTTTTCTGAAAGCATAATTTGTTAATGTAAATATTGTCATAATTTAATGATTTTTATTGCACTAAAACAAAACAAAAAAGTCATTTATAGGTGATTATTATTATTATTATTATTGTTATTTTTCTGAGATCATACTGGGCTGATTGTGGCCCCTGGAAGAAAATGAGTTTGACAGCCCTGGAATAGTTGCAGGTGTGTTTTATCATGAAACATAAGTTGAATTTCTTCTCCTCTTAGGGACATTTCTCGGGGGTACGAGGCGGTTCCCATCACCTGCGTTAACGGCGTGGACAGCGAACCGTGCCCTGAAAACTTTAAGTACATCCCAGATAACTGTGTCACGTCCCCACTGAACATAGACAAGGACATCACTCACTTACAGGTCAGACTCCAGGAAAATGTGACGTATTCCTGTGGATTTCCGTGTTTTGTTTTTTTTTTGTCTTTCCACCGGGTTCGCGTTAATATGAACATGAGATAAATGTCTGAAACCGGTCCTGACTCCACCTTTAACTTATTGTGTCACTCAGCACTGCAGCTGCACAGACGACTGCTCATCCAGTACCTGCATGTGTGGTCAGCTCAGTCTGAGGTGTTGGTACGACAGCGTAAGTACTCACACTGTACACAAACACGCATTTAGGTTCAGTCCTAAAAGATTACATCACGTTATTTCCTCCTGTTTTATTAATCTTAAGACGAAGGACAGCAGATGGCAGAGCGCTTTTTCAAATACTATCGCTATTACATGGAATACAGTCCTGGTAATATCTGGGTTATATGTGTTGCTTTATGGCGCTTTTCCACTCCATGGTACTCGACTCTACACGGCACTTTCGCTTTTCCGGTACAAAAAAGGACCTGGAATCTGGACCTGATACTAGTTTTTTTAGTACCGCCTCAGCTGAGGTTCCAAAATGTTGGGACCGACACCAAAATGTGACGTCATGACACTGCAGACACTGATTGGTCAGACAGTTTTCTCTGTGACCGATTTACATAAATCAGATGCAGAAGTAGACAGTGAATAGTGATCCATGAATCCACATGATGACAGAACAAAACTACACCATAGACGGTTTTAACTTCAAACCTTCACAATCAGGGCTCAAAGCTTTGAAATGACTGAGTAAGTGTGTTTCTATGAATATACCTACGAAGACCCAGGCTATTAGATTAAAAAAAACAAAAAAAAACCTTTCCCTAGCAAAGGAAATTCAACTGGAACAACAATAACAACAGTCCATAAAATGCAGATATATTCCAAACTGTGTAAATCATCAACAGAAGTTTCAGCTTATGTGCAAAACGTACAGTTGTGCTTCTGTCGTGAAAAAAACAGAAGGAAAAAACACAGTTCTTACTTAAGATTCTGTGGCTTTTCCTTCACGTTGCCAGGTCTGGACAGATTTCTAACAAGGATTCGTGACATGTTGCCATCTGCCGGCATAAAACTGGCACACGAGTCTGCAGAGCTCCAGTCAATCAAAACTACACCGTGTAATAAAAGGTGCAGCCGGGGGGGGGACGCCGAGTTCCACAGAACAAGTGCACTGGGTCAGATCCAGCTGCACACGAGTGGAACATCTGATAATGAGTTTAGAATGCATCCAATAACCCGCTGCATTTATTATTGGAGCTGCCAACATTAGACATGTTTTATTCTTGTCTCTGTGTAACGTGTATTTTAATAATTTACTTATTGTCTGATGCGTAATAAGTTGTACATTTGTTTGTATTGTACATTATGTCTTTTTTAATGTATGTTTATAACCTTGTACTACATTTACTTTTGACAATCTAACATCTGTCCAGTGGCGACAGATGAAAATATTCATTGGTCTAACTCTGGCACATTTAAATTAATGCACAATGTCCCTGTGAAAATGATTTTTCTATCCTAGTTTTTATGGTTTTGTTACAAAGTTTGTGACGCGTTCCTTTGTTTGCGTTCAGGACGGCCGGCTGCCTCTGGACTTCTGCCAACGGGAGCCTATGGTTCTGTTCGAGTGTAACCACGCCTGCTCCTGCTGGAGAACCTGCCGGAACCGAGTGGTCCAGAACGGTCTGAGGTGACTTAGAACTCCTTTTCATGCACGTTTTAAGGTTTTCTGATTTACATGAACTACAGTTGAAGCGTTTGATTTCATACTAGGCAATCATTTTATTATTACATCTTATTATTATTAATATTACTATTACTTACATACGTATATTCCTTGTATATTGTTGTTATGACTATTTATGACTACTATTATTGTTATTATTGTATCACTTTGTAATAAGTTCTGTGATTAAGTGCTCTCTATCTATCTGTATATATGTTGTGCATACTATAATATTATATTATAACAAAATACGATACTTATTATTATTGATACTACTTCTACTACTTTCTAATGTGCAATTGATTTTTATCACTGTTGTTTTTATAGATTTTTTATTGTCATGCTATTGCTTTTTTCTTATGTGTCATAGATAGATAGATGGGTGGATGGATGGACACTTTATTATATTGATGTTCAGATGTGTATGTGTGTGTATTCTTGGTGTTTGGTGCTGCTTTTGGATTTTGAATTTCCTGAAAGTGAAGTTCAATCTAATCTTAAAAAAAAAAAAAAAAAAAAAATCAAATTGGGTCCATTTTGTTTGTAGAAGAGCTCATAAAAACATTAAATCTCTTGATGTATGGTCTAAACACAGAGGGGGTAAACGCTACCTTTTTAAGCCATTAAGTCTCTGTATGAGGTCCCAGGAGTTTGTACTAAGATAAATGATTTCCTCTGAAGGTTTCTACCAACTATAGGGGGTAAAACAGGATGATCCTCTTTATCCTGCATGTCTTGTGCTTTATATTAATGATCGGGTTAATGCTGTTGATCAGCTGGAGTAGGTGGTGATGACCTAAATCTTCGTTAGTTGCCTTCATCATGCAGATTATGAAGTAGAGGTCATTTTTTTAATAACCTCAGCATCATAAAAAAAAAAGAATTTAAGCAAATTTGGAGTAAATATAAAAGCAGGGAAAGGAAATCCTGTGGAAATGGTGTAGAATCATATAAAACCTGCGTTAAAACATGTACACACAGTCAGAAAAACAAAGGTTTTACTGAGGATGTTAATATTTGTATTAATACATGCACTTTTGTTTTACTGTGTTTAATCGTTTCACTTCCTCTGAACTTAAAACTGTGTGAGTTCACTTTAGTTTTTAGTCCAACACAGAGGACTCAAACATATCATGACGCATTTTTATTAATAGACAAATTAATTTACCAGGAGTTAATTATTTATTACACATTTACATTATTCTGATTAGTATTTATTACCATTACACATGTTCAATATACAGCAACAGAGTCCATTTAACAGCAAGTGCAGAAATATTCAGTATTTGCAATATTTACAGTATATTAATGTTATTTATGCACAAGGGACATTACTGGGGAAATGGGTTTCAGGGGTCATGGTAGGATATGTATCGCGATATATGTGCTTTCTGGTACATGGTATTCAACGCGATATGCATCCCGATATTTTAGGCCTTTTTTTTTTTTTTTTTTTTTTATAAAGTTTTTACTTTTTTAAAATTAAAAAAAAAATA
>JAPSES010131968.1:0-15391 GCA_029822895.1 Maxillicosta whitleyi
TCACAATTAGTTTCTGTTACCCCCCCCCCCCCCCCCTACACACTCTCCGCTGTGACTACAATTATCATTTTTTCTATGAAATAGTTAGTACACCTCTGCATTACATTGTATCCTCACTAACATTAAAGAAAACAAAAAAGACAGAGATGTTGTTCAACTTACAACAACGAATAACTTTGTTAACTTTTTGTTTTTCATGTTGTTTCTTGAGGGTTTGTTTACTGCACTTCATATAAAAAAATCTGACACCACAGAGCTCATACTACCTGTGCACACTCGGACAATGAGACTGCCACTGCCAACTACTGTAGTGGATGTGCAATTACACTTTATTATATAACGGCAAAAAAGCCTGTTCGCATGTTCCCCAGGCTCACACGCACCCCCTCTGGCATGGCTCCACACACCCCCAGGGAGGCCCCCCTCCCCCCACTATTTGAGAAGCACTGCCTTAAAACAAGAACACAGGTAAAATATCAGATGATAAAACCCAGATCAGTGGGTGTGTTTTTGCACATGTAGAAACAATAAATAAATCCGAATTCAATAAAGGTCCAGAGCACATAGGGATAAGGGGAACACTTTGTTCTGAGAGGGAAAATAGTTACAGAGTTTGTATGAAAAGCAAAATGAGAAGAAAGAATATAGAAGAAGGAGCAGAAGAAGAAGAAGGTGATGATGAAGGAGATGAAGAAGGAAAACAAAGAGAAGAACAAAAAGGAGAAGAAGAAGAGGAATGATGATGGCAAAGGAGAAGAGAAACAAACTGTAGAAGAAGAAAGAGAAGAAGGATGGAAAAAACAGGAGTTATACAAGAATATAACCGATATGGCCAAAACACTAAACTTTCTTTTTTTTTTCTTTTATTATAGAAATAAGAGTCATATTCAATGTGATCAGAACATGAACAGGGGCTGATGAATATTTATCTTGTCTCTAACACCCAAAGTGGGAAAGAGCAGAACTGAGCCACAGATCCACTACAGCTGCACTGGTAAAAACTTTAATATCTGTTCTACAACTGCGTAATCATAACATAATCCAAACTAAAGCCAAAACAGTCCATCTAAGACACACACTATTAATACAATCTACCCTGTGTTTGTCAGAGCTGATTTAGATATATCTGTACAACTACAGCTGAGTGTCTCCTACCCACCTCCTGTTTATCGAAGGTAGGGACCACAATTCATCACTACCACGGGGGGGTTGTGACTGGTCCTGAACTACGCTGAACAGAGAAGATGCTATCAGAATGTGTCAGACTGAGCTGAGCAGATGTCAGCGACTGATCGATGAGACGTACTGATCGTACTTTATTTAAACCCTCCTGTTACCCCGCTTTCTGTCCATAAACTTCAAAACAGTGGCATTAAGGACAGAGCACCAGACTCCGATGTGTGGGACAGACTAACCAAATCTTTCAGGATTTCTAAACTCAGAGATGCTTACACAAACAGCCAGGAAGAATCCATCTTTCTGACAGAATCATTTCCAAAGCTAGAACCCCCAACTGGGCTCCTGGATGCACTTCTGAGCTGCACTCGCCTGGGACTGTGTGTGTGTGTGTGTGTGGGTGAACTGTTTAGATAGAGAATAAAAGATGGGTCTCTCAGAACAAAATATGAACTGTGTGTGTGTGTGTGTGTGTGTGTGTATCTGATGAAACCAGGCTTGGATTGTCTTAGTCCCACTTCTCTCCTGGTTATTTTCACACCGTTCACTGTTTCACCATCTGACCGGCTGCATTATGCATCAGTGTGTGTCTAGACGGAGATGGATTAATGATGCACGCAGCTGCAGGTATTCCTCCAGTTTCATTTTACGAGTGAGTGAAGCTTGTCTGCTATGAAAACAAATCACAGTGAGAGTCCAAATCAGGAGTATACCCCTGTGTGAACAAACAGGAGATGAACAACAAGATGGACTTGGTTATGAGCAACAACAGAAAACCTGTAGTCGGGCTTCTAGAAAAACTAACTTAAACACTGGCAGCCGTCGATCCAAAACAAGTCAGTATTTAGAACGGAGTGAACATGACTATGATCATACAGTACAGATGCATGTAGCACCTTAAGCTAATATTTTGATGTTTTTACACACTGGGTTGTTTGTCTTCTTTCTCCTTCTTTTTCTCATTTTACAGGGTGTTTGGACTTGATCCAAATAAAAATTCCAGACTTATTCAAGACCTTGACTTTATGTGTTTTGTTTTGTTTTTTTTGGACAATTTGTATTTATTTCTCATTTTTATCAGTATAATACAACCTGATCTCCTCAAGTTAGGGAGCAAGAAAAACAAAACACAAGAACAGAAAATAAAAGAATAAAAAGAAGAGCCTGCATTGTGTCAGAATATGTTTCCCTTTACAGACACATTTTCCCCTGATTGTCAGGCATTTT
This sequence comes from Maxillicosta whitleyi, assembly GCA_029822895.1. Classification (NCBI taxonomy): domain Eukaryota; kingdom Metazoa; phylum Chordata; class Actinopteri; order Perciformes; family Neosebastidae; genus Maxillicosta; species Maxillicosta whitleyi. Next base: position 2,404 of record JAPSES010131968.1, read on the forward strand.
CCTCTTTTTTTTTTTTTGTTTTTATAAAGGGATTTTCTTTCAACTTCTTTGTAAGGTGTTCCATGACAGGTATATCATCTATGATTGAAACCCATTGTTTGTAAGACAGCATCAGTCTGAAGCCGGTTCTTTGTTATGGCTTTGGTCCCGGCCACCAGGAGGAGGTTGACAAGATATAAGTCTCCTTTATGCACCATTTCTTCCATATGTCTGAGGTATTGGACACAAGAATTTAGGATTTCACATCCCAACAAATCACAGAAAGCGGAGGAAACCCAGAAGAATAATTTAATTTCTAAAACATTTGCGTGTGTGTGTGTGATCTAAATCAATGTGATTACCTCCAACATGTATTTTATTGTACGTTGCGTTGGACAAAAGCGTCTGTTACATTACACTGAAGACTTTATATGATGTGATGATATGAATACATTTTGAAGAACTTCCATGAGATTGTTGGCTGCATTCTGTCTTATCAATCAATCAATCAAATTTTTTTTATATAGTGCCAAATCATAACAAAACTTATCTCATGACACTTTACGCCTAGAGTCAGTCGAAACCAGAATCTAACAGAATCCTCCAGGAGCAAACACTTGTGAGTGGTCAGGAAAAACTTCCTTTTAACAGGTAGAAACCTTGACTAGACCCTGCTGAGCTCTGATACGTTATGAGTCCGATTCCCACAGATGCTTCAGGGTTATATTAGAGTGTAAACATGTTGTTGAGTCATTATAAAACTCCAGTGTGATGGTGTGGAAGCTGTAGGCAGAGCAGGTGTGTGGCTCCAAAGTCACGCAAAATGTTTTCATTTACTTGGATTTTTCTTACTGTATTTTTTTTTAATATTATGTGTTGATCTGATGAATATGGATCCTATTTAGTTGATTGACACATAAGTTAATTTTGTTGTGGTGTTTGTGTTGCTATAATGTTCTCTTTCTGAGGTGATTTGAGGTTGAATCATGGTCATGGAGGCACGACCATGATTATGGTAACGATGGCCTGGTGTGAACCATCAGCTTCATTTGGGAGAAACCACAGCGGACTGAAGTTAGAGGGGAGTGTGGGAGAAAGTGGAGGTCTGTTGGGTTTTGTGTGTGGGTTTTTCAAATAGGATTTTGGGTTATGAACTGATGTAAAATATAATGTAATTTGATGTTGTGGTAGAGGTAAATATTGCGTGTGTATACATATATATATGCATCCTGGATACCCCCCCTTTGGTCTTGTGGGGAATTGGTTGGGATTGGGGCCTTTATATAAGGGCTGAGTGGCATTGTGTGGGTGTGGGAAGGAGAATCTATGCTTGTAATCTCCTTGTATGTGCTTTAAAGAAAAAAAAAAAAACAGTAAAAAAACCAACCAAACAAAAAAAAAGCTCAATAAAGTTGGGTCCTGTCTCCTTTTCATGGGTTACTGCACTACAACCCCTACACTGATAAATAAGTCCACCACAGTCTAGGTGACGGAAACACTGCAAAAGTATGAAAATGAGGACTTTTGTTTACTTTATTTATATACTGTTAATATTGTAACAATGGTGGGTTAAAAAATGCAGTTACTACTTGGATAATAACGAAACGAAGCCATCACCTACAGTATAGTTTGGTTGTATCTCACATACTTTTATTAAAGGTGACTCAGATTATGGATCATGATTCTGCCTCAAAACATCATATATATTATATATATATCTTCCCAGATTGCCTAGCAGTATTGATATTTTTGGAATAAATGCAATGCAATATGTATCTTCCATTTTATCACAGATGCAGCAAACAGACAAAGCGTTCTTTATGTGAAGTTAAACTGACTTAAGACAGTAAGATCTGCATATTTTATCCTTTCTGTACACAGTAGACTCTGTTTAGGCCTGACTGTTTATGTTCTCATGTGCCCAGGTCAGCATTTTTCTTGGTAGTTCTTCTCGGTTCAACTGGACTGGTTTAGCTCTTATATATATATATATATATAAGATCTTTTTATTGAACTTTTCTCAGTATAATATAAGTGCAGTGTTGAATTGACCTCACAGAAACCTGAAGTGTAGGGTGTATATCGATTGGAGCTAGCACCATAGGAAAAACAGAACAAAACAAAGCAAACAACAGACTGTATATAAAATAATCCTTCAGTCATCGTCAGTGCACTAGACAACGTATAGGATCACTATCAAAACAGAAACCTGTACTAGGAGTAAGTATGAAGTATGCAGCATTGATAAACTGGATCTAAACATCAAGCATTTACAGGGTGTAGAATGTTTTTAGGAACGGACCCCACACTTTCTTAAAGTATCTGATTTTCTCCTGTCTTAAGCAGGACATAATGTCTTCCAACCACATGAGTAGGAGGGAAAGCATCCGTCCACCTGAGCAGGATTGATCGTTGAGTCAGAAGGGCAGCAAAGGATAAAGTGTGTTGTTTTTCTGCAGGTAGCTTAGCTTCACCTTCCCTGACCCCAAATAGAGGGTCAAGGGTTTGGTTTTAGCTTGAGGTTTAACAGTCGAGAAGGAAGGAAGGAAGGAAGGAAGGAAGGAAGGAAGACAGACAGACAGAAAGGAAGGAAGGAAGGAGTACTTTACTAATCCCAAAACTGGGAAATTGACGATAAAATTAAAACACAGACAAAACATGGGAATACACATACAATTGAACTGACAATTTGCCAGCTTGACCTGCGCCTTGTTTATGCAGAATAAATGAACAAACATATGGGATTGAAAGGAGAAAAAAAAAGACAAATTTCACTCTATAGTCTAACTACAGGATGTAATTTATAAAAAAAAACAAAACAAAAAAAAAAAAAACCCACACCTCTGCATGAAGCACAACAGTCACACACAGGCCCAAAAGCACACGTGGGTGGTAAGGAAGTAAGGAAGGTTGGTAGGTAGGTAAAACTTTATATAGAACTTTTTAAAACAACATATTACAAACTGCTTCACACAAGGAAAGATAAATATGTAGGTGTACGAAAGATTTCCCTCCAATATTTGCTAAAGCTTGAACAGGACCAGTACAAGTGAATGAGAAAAGCTTCCTCACACTATGGACTAACATCAGGGTATATGGAAGACAACATGAGTCCTGTGTATAGCTATAGATTAACGCCACTGACTTTGGTGCGGAAGGTAGCCTGTTCGAGACCAGAACAGAACAGACGAGAACTCACATGAACTGACGAGACGAACCAACAAGGAGACAAAGACATGACAGGGTTTATATACAAGAGGAAGAGAGGAAACAACAAGGAACAGGTGAAAGACGTTAGCGATAATTGGGAAAAGACACAGGTGGAGAGAACGGGGAACAGGAAGTAAAGACCAATACATCACACAGGAGGGAAACTACAAAATAAAGCAGGATGTGTATATAAATGTTGGGATGTCACTTCACGAGGATTACAAGGACAGATCTTTACAGACTATTGGGTGGAAAAACACTCACACATATGGCGCTTTTCCACTTACATGGTACCGGCTCCTCTCGGCTCGACACGTTACTCCTACATGGCACGTTACTTCCGTGTCGTCTGCTCAGAGAGTCGCCGAAAACTTGCTCGTTGCGTATTTTTTCGTATGGATTTTTACGTCCGCCACCAAAGACTGAATCTATGTGACCGTCTATGGTGTAGTTTTGTTCTGTCATTATGTGGATTCATGTTTCGCTATTCACTGTCTTACTTCCGCATTTTTGTAAATTGCGGGTCACAGAGAAAACGGTCTGACTAATCAGTGTCTGCAGTGTCGTGACGTCACGTTTTGGTATCCGCTCCAGGATTTTGGAACCTCGACGGAGGCAGTACTAAAAAACTAGTATCGGGTCCCAGGTTCCTTTTTTGTAATGGAAAAGGGAAAGAGCCGTGTAGAGTCGAGTAGAGTAGAGCCGGTACCATGTAGTGGAAAAGCGCCAATAGAGACCCGCTGAATGCCATCTGAAATGTTAAATTGCACTTGACACTTTGCTAATTAACATGTTGACTATGTTTTAACTCCCATAAGAAGGAAAAGACATTGACAAGATTAACTCGCTCAAATATTTGTTGCCTACTGTCTCAAAAATACCAGCTTTCGAAAACTCAAACAGGAAACACTGCATGAGCACAAGCTGTTCCGTCTAAAACAAGTCCAACTCTAAACCGTCGCCTTACGGATGCCGTCTCCATCTGTCATTCATTTCAACCATGAAAATGTAAAAAAAATATATCTCTGAAATGCAGGCACTTTTTAAAAGGACAATTTAACCCTGAGAGGCTTTATGGGGGAGTGTTGAGGTGACAGAACAACACACTGCACATCCCATCAGCAGCTGGTAGACTGAAAAGGAAGTTAACAAGCCCTTAACTTAAAAGACAAATCAATCCGAGATCCCACACACTGATTTACTGTATCCACCTCCACAACCACAGAGCTTCTGGTCCAAAAAAAAAAAAACATCTGCAGCTCATGTATACACTACTCAAACTGCCACAATGAAACCACTCAGTGTAGTATGTCAAGGATAAAATGTCATTCTGTGATTCTGATAAAAACGTGCTATTATGCTGCTGTAGTAAATAGTACAACATGGGTGAGAGTTTAACAACAGGATACAGTTCACAAATGTTAGATTTTCTTTACAAATGAAGACTCTTTTTCACTCACTATTTGAACTGGATTGATTTAACATTGAATTCTTCATTCTACTTTGGTGTTTTTAGCTGTTTTTTTTTTTTTTTTAACTGTCTTATTACTGTTTTAATTTCCTTCTTTATTTTGATCACTTCTGTCCTCTCCTCTTATTCTGTATTATTTTAATGGAATTTTATGCTTTTGTAAAGCACCTTGAATTGCACTGCGTATGAATGGTGCTATATAAATACATTTGCCTTGCCTTTCATGAAGTTAATGAATTTATAACCATTCAGTAGCTTAATTTACCAAATAAACCGTTTACTTGCATACTATTCTGATGATGTTCTGAATGTAAAAATGCAAACAGCACACTCCATTTGGATATTCTGAAAATGATTTTTTATTTTTTTATGATTTAATTTTTTTATTATATTTTCACAAAAAACCCTTCAGACAAATACAACAACAATAGAACTAACCTCACCAGTTATCTGGAATTCATGTAGTACTTCATGGTGTCATATATAGTTACATATCCATCCACCCATACATACATACATACACATACATACAATTATTTATTTATTTATTGTTTTAAGTACCATTTAATACCATTTTTAATTGGTTAAAATACAACTTGAACTATGTGCACTATGGTCCCATTAGCTTTGATCAGTAATCCGGTCATTCTATCACTATTATTAACTCAGCTACAGATAATATAAGCTTTATAACATGGTGTACCATACCTGTATGTACAAAACTTTTATTGTTGACCTTTTAATGTATCTTTTATCCAGTAGGAATATAGACATTAATGTATTTATTGAGATGGACGATCGCATCATTTCAACAGAAACTAATAAAATATCTGTATTAATATTAAGTTATTCATATATTAAGGCCTGCAGGACACACTGTCATTGGCTTAGCCCATCTGCAATATGATCTGAATCTGGTGTTTTCAAGAGTAATTTACCAGCTACCACACTGAATTATGTGTCTTTGAAGGTAAAAATCGTTACTGTTGCAGGAGGTCATTTGGTTTAATATTGAGCTGTACAGAGAAAACATGAACGGTAGCTATATTCAGAAAAGGAAACAAAAACAGAAACATAGCAACCTGATGTACACCCTGCTGAGAAACGGACTCAGTGTGTAAAAAAAACAAAAAACACATAACCTTTTCTGCAGATGGGTATTGGAACCACAATGAGGGTTCAACATCATAAAGACTGTAAGCCGTCAGTGTTGGAAGACTGAATCATCCACTGAATCTACCCAAAAGCAGCTGCGGCTTTTGTGTTATTTTGTGTTATTTGTCATTTAATCTTTTATTTGGACTTTTTTTTTTCATTACTGCTACAAAAAGTTTCATCCCAAATCCAATATCCCAGCTTCCTGTAAATAATTACAGCCTTTGACTGAATACGAACATTCTGCGTCACTGTCTGAGTTAAATATTCATGTACTAAAACTTCCAGATAGATAATCCGTTTTCCAAAGATAGTTAGATTCTGGTAAAACTTTCGATATCTTTCTTTTTCCAAAATGTCAACAGCTGCAGTGACAAAGACAAAAGATGTTCATTTCCTAAGTGTCCTGCAGTGTTTTAATCAAGGATGGATTAAAATTCACTTGGAAAGGGCCCAATAAGCCGAAAGCATTGCATTAATTTTAATAAGAAATTAAAAACTAAACAAACAGGAACTCCAGTCGGGCTGAACAGGAGTCTCTGTGACCATCTTACCTGTAAATGGGATCCTGCATCACCATCATCTTGCTTTCATCCCATGTCCACTCCTTCTTCTGAGGAAAAAAAAACAAAAAACAAAACTTAACCTTTTCAACATAGAAATGAAGCTTTTCTTAGTATCACAGGTAATGGAAAGTCAAAAATGATTATATAACCTAAGATAACATAAATAGATGTTGAATGATGGATGATCAATCACATCAGACTCTCATTCTGCTGGTAAATACATATGAATGAAACCTTCTCCATCTTTAAGACATTTATTCACGTTTTCCTTTTCACGTTGATTAAATCTATCTCCCAGTGTAATGTCATAATCAAAATGTCAAAAAATAAACACATCGGAATTATTCATTTTGATTTACATCTGTATGGAGCTTCATGGCTCCCATCAGTCCAATCTCCATCTTTTAAACATGTAAATAGATCGGTGACCATCACAACTTGACATTCTAGTTTTCCCTGCGGGGGAGGGGAGCGAAACAAAACAGAAGAGACGAAGTATCTGCCGGTGGAATGACCTTTCATCAGTGTGACTCTGAGCAATGATTACTTTAATAGTAATTCCATCAAACACTGAACAGATGCGCATTCTAATGAATTCTGACACATGAGTTATGTCACTGTTCACACAAAGAACAGACCTAAAGGTATAAACTGAATCAGACCTGTGGAAACGTATTGTAAAAAAAAAAATAATTAATTTAAAAAAAAGGTAGATTTTAAAAGTACGGAAGATGGTTAGGGCCACTGGGGGAAAAAAAATAATTTAAATTAACATCCAATATACTTCATCTAATTATTATTCGAAGAAAAAAGACAGAATTCTGAGATTTAAGTCTGAATTTTGAGATTAAAGTCAGAATTCTGAGAAAAAAAAAAATCAGAATTCCAAGATTAAAGTCAGAAATCTGTGGGGAAAAGTCAGAATTCTAAGATTAAAGTCAGAATTCTGGGGGGAGGGAAAAAAAAAAAAAATCAGAATTCGGAAAAAAAGTCAGAATTCTGGGGGGAAAAAAAAAATCTGACTTTCAGGGAGTGTCACTATTGCTTAGAGGAGTAGGCCTACAGCAAAATGACATAATGATGGCTTTAGTATAGTGTTGTATTGGATTCTTTCATTAAGATACAGGAATAGAGAGTGCAAAACACCACTGTTCCTGCATGCCATAAAGTGAAAGTAACATTCTCACTGATTGGCAGAAAACAATTTTATCTCAGAATTCTGACTCCGACCTTAGTTTTATTTATTTATTTATTTTTTCTCCTGTGTTCCTAATCCTCTTTGGTATAAAAAAAAACATTGATGCTATTATGTTCAATATAATGGAAAATTAATGTTGGAGGGTAGCCATGGCTTAGTAGGATGGAAAAGCAGCTTGTGGGCAAAGGGTCATCGGTTCAATTTCCAGCACCGTTATAGAAATTGCAGGCTGATGCTCCCTTGAGCAAGGCAATTAACCCTCCAGTTGCTTACTATTTGCCTGATATGACAACCCACTCTTCCATGTCTGCAGTATGTGTTGTGTTCCTGCAGCTAATGATGGCTTAAGTTCAGTGTGTGATGCATGTCCACGTGTATAATATACTGAATATTAAAGATGAGTCTTATTCTATAATACATAAACATATAGAATGTGAAGTTAGAAAGCAAGAGAAAAAATAGTAATTATGATAATAAAATACATGGGTAAATAAACATTGCATTTGGTATCCAGGCACAGCTTTTATTATTTCCCTGAAATTATATTCCAGGACATTTTCAGCCTCTACAGAGAAAAGTTATCACGTCATACAATAATCCATTCCACTGTCCTCCTCATTCTTTGGATGTGATCTTTTCTACAGTTGTATCTTATATTTACCCAGATTGTTTCAATGTTTATTACTCAGATATGAGACTGTGAAAAGTAATTATGATAAGTGCATCATAGAATAATGCAAACACAGATTACAGCCTATAGCACTTCATTAAGATGAGAAAGTCGAGTTATAATGTCCAACTGGATAATTCCCAACTCAACTTTCTCTTCTTTCTTACTTTTTCTTCTGCACTTCCTCTAAAATATTGGTATATTTTCAGTAAATCACTGAAAAACTACTTATTTTCATTCCTATTTAAACACATGGTCACAAAATAGGTGGAGAATGAATTATTTTCCAGGATAACTTAACCGTTTCCATGACATTTGACCTTTTTTCCCATTTTCCATGCATTTTCCATGACTGCAAAATTGGTTGATAATTTTGCAGGTTTTCTATAGGACGTATGGGAACACTGTTTAATATATTATTTATCTATCAAACCCTTTTTTTTTATTTCTTGTTGTAAAATTAAATATAAAACTAAAAAAAATGAAACAGACAAGTTAATTTAAACCACATTGTAGAAAATAGCTTTATTGTTTCTAGGTCATAAAACTGCTTTGAGCTGGAAAATTAGAACTTTTCTACCATTAAATGGACATTTCTCTTTGTTATGATGAAAAATTGATATTGAAAATGTATCTGGGGCAACACGGCGGTGCAGTGGTCCTGGGTTCAGTTCCAGCCCAAACGATGGATGGATGGATAAAAGGTATCTTTCAGGGTCTGTTACAGAAGCCTGAGTGTTAGGACCTGCACCAGAACAGAAGACTTTGAAAGAGTCCCAGTGAAAAAAACAGTATTTGTTGGGTCCTTTAAAAACCAACACATATAACATATTCTTTTTTGTGAGACATCAGAGGACTAAAGAGTTGGTAAAACACTGACTTAACCTTAAACAGTGGGTTGTAGTTAAAAAGCCTGTTCTATTATCCATGGAATAAAATATTCATCTGCTAAGAGCTACGAGAATAATGCAGTGGAGACAAAGACAGAAAAGTAGAAAAAGAAAAATGCATGAAATGGAATAGTCAAGTACAGTATCTCATATTTGTACAAGTATATTCATAGTAATAGTGTTTTTATAGTTATTTTGAGCTTTAATTGTTTTTTATCCATCCAACATTCCAATTATAGTGTTTTTATAGTTATTTTGTGCTTTAATTGTTTTTAATCCATCCATCCAATAATAGTGTTTTTATAGTTATTTTGTGCTTTAATTGTTTTTTATCTATCTATCTATCTATCTATCTATCTATCTGCATCTGGATAGCTTTAGGTTTACACCACTGACTTTGGTGTGGAAGGTTGCCGGTTTGAATCCCAGGTGGGCCCTTAATGCCATACATGCCTATACCTTGTAAATCACTTTGGATAAAAGCATCTGCCAAATGTAATCTGTCTGTCTTGTATTCATAGTAATGTTCAAGGTCAAATTCAAGCCCTTTTAAGGGTCATATTCACATTTTTACAGCACAACACCTGAGGTCAAATACATATGACATCTTGTTTTTTCCACTTTTTATCACACTGATGTACATAAACATCTAAAAGTATCTTTCAGAATAGCAAAAAGTTTATAAATTACAGGACAACACAAAGTTTTACCAAAAACAAAAAAGGAAGCTACTTTGAATTTTTCAGGGACACTCGCACCGAGCCAAAGATTAAGATAAAAGTGTACCTGAGAACACCCAGTATTTTTTTTTTTACATAAAGTCAGATTTTTTTTTCCAAATGTATCACCTCTCTGTAAGTAACTTTGACTTGAGTTAATTAATATATAAATCACATCACAGTTATAATTGCAGGCACTTAAACAGACTTTCCAGATGAAATCCAAGCATTTTCAAGGCTTTCACGCGCCCATACAAACCCTGTATATAAAGAGAAATGTAACTGTAATTAACTGCATTCCAGTGCTTATGGAAAACATCCTAAAATCACACTGAATTAAATAACTGTCACAAAACAAAAAAGGACTTTGTCTTCAAGGGAGCCATGACCAGCGGATAATAAAGCTGCTAATGCTAACTCGGAGGTTCCCTGACAGCTGACCGTGCAGATTATGCTTTAGTGGACAAAGAATGACAGTTAACGTTCTCCGGTCTAGATTAATGTATTCAGATGAAAACGCTGCCGTAAAGACAACTGACAGCCGTACTACGTGAGCGTCACTTTGTTTCCATCCCCTGTTTCTCTCCTCCTGTCATGCCTTAGGATTCCCGGCAGTGAAGTCGACTCTGGTGTGTCTCTGTGGATTACCGCTGTCAGCCTCACCACACCTGGAAACACACTTCCACTGGCTCCTGCCTCAGCACTGACTCACTCCAATTCATTTGGTGCTCCACTGTCATCTTTTTTTTTTTTTTTAACTGCTCCTCTTTTCATCCTTTCTCTTTACTTCTCAGTATCTGCCAGTCTTGTCCTCTATATTTCCATCCACCCTCAGGCCATTAGTGTTCCCGTCTAATCTCTCTGTTCTTAACTCTATCTCATCTAATGTAGACAAGGATCTATGACATTCCCCTGCTGCATACAAGATAAAGGTAATGGATATGAGTTAGTTTTGTAATTTCGAAACTGTTCTTTTAGCCCCTATTCAAGCTTTTTTTTTTTCCTTTTTTGTGGAAAAACAGACAAATGTATTACAATTACTAAGAAAACTGCAAGGCAGTATTTATACTATTATATCCATTTTACAAAAATTAAATGGTCATCACATCCTTTTTTTTTCGTTTCAATAAAAATAGTCATCTAAGCTGACCTAGAAAGTGATGAGGTACAAATAAGGTGGTGTTGTTCTTAAGTAGGGTTTTCACTTATTTTTCTGACAAGTGTCACTCTTTAATAGGGCTGCACAATTACTTATATTGTCATTACATCATCATTTGCTCTGTATGTGTTTTTACACACTTCCACACATGGTTCTCAACAAATACACTGTTCCATATACGGTTCCAATTACATATCCGCTACACTGTTTGTGATGCACTACAGACAGGAGTTATATTAGCATGGTTTAAAGTGAACTGTCGGTCAAGCTGAAGTGAAGTAAACGATTAAAAAAAACAACCCTTTGCTAATGATGGCATAAAGTTGACAGCCCAACTTGGCTACAGACAGAGCGATTTGCACTTCAAGCACCTAAAAAGCCGCGTTCGGAAATATTTGGATCATTAGACGGCAAGATTATGGAGCTATGCATTAAACTATGTAAGGTACGTTCAGACAAACCATTGTTTCGGGTGGATTTAAAGCTGCATAACAACCAGACTGTAACTTTATTATTCACTGTGTCTGTATTTGGTCACAAAACCCAGACGAGATTTCATCTCCTGCAGGTAATACACTGACTTATAGATGTGAGAAATGTGGGATAATCAGAAAACAGCTCGGACTGTTTGTCCTGTACTGTTTATGTGCAGGTATTGGCACATTTAAATAAACATATCTATGCATGTGTGGATGAATTACTGCTGTTGTATTGTACTGTCTTGTGGAGAAAATGTGCACAAATAAAGCTCAAAACCCTGTATTTTCATGTAACTAATTAGTATGTTTGCACACTTTATTAGCCCTATACGCTCTCTGCATTTTACCATCCAACACATACACACACACACACACACACACACACACACACACACACAGTACCTAGCATTAGCATTTGGAATTAGCATTCACATATATTAGGAGCAGTGAGCTGCCATTGAAGGTGACCAGGGACCAACTCCAGATCATCATTAGCATCGTGGTCAAGGGCACCAACAGTAAAATTCTACAAGCAGCAAACTTAAAAAAAAAAAAAAAAAAAGTCCACCCAAATTAAAATGCACAGAATGAAAAGAAATAGCATAGTACTCACTTTTTTCTTTTTCCTCAGAGTGACCTTGACTCCGTCTACAGACACCACAATGTGGACTTTCTTCTTCTTGATGTTTTTCACCTTGAACTCATACTGCAGAGAGAAGACAGACAGACAAACAGATTAATATGTGAGAGGGATTAAGGCAAGCAGAGGTCTTGTAACATCCCCTCACATATTTGCCTGGACATGAGGAGGGTCAGTCTGTCTGACGAGTCATGTCCAGAGGCAGGAAGGAGATTATTATACAGCCGTGTTTAATGAAGACTTTACCATTCATTCCAACATGAGGTTAAGGCCATGATGGTTTGCATCTTAAAGGGAAACTCAGAGACGATTCCCATGAAAAGCTACAGAAGCCAGAACGTGGATGTAATGGAGTCAGAAAGCAAGAAGTTGTAGCTTCATTAATATTATATAAGAAGTGATTGATAACACTGGGATACAAAAAAACGATTTTTTTTTTTTTTTAATTGTCTGTTTTTTCAACTGAATTAAGACCATTTTACACCGCTGAATCAAAAAATATAATTTTTTCTTGATCAGGTCACCTTTTTTTAAATGCTAATGTGATTTTGAAAAATCCAATATTCTGACTAATTTTCTCATCCAAAAAGTTTTAGAAGAAAAAAATAAATCATTTTCCAACAGAATGTGTTAATTAAACATGAAAAAACAATTATGTAGGTTAGTTCAGAAAATTGACCTGACCTGATGACCTGACCTGATGACCTGACCTGACAAAACCAATATGATTTTTGGATTCAGCACATCAAAATGCTAAATCAGCTATAAAAAAAATAAATAAATAAAAAAAAACCCCCAAAACTTACACAATAAATTTGGTGTTGACCAGTGTTATTAGCTCTTATATATATA
>JAPSES010132005.1:0-15389 GCA_029822895.1 Maxillicosta whitleyi
ATAAACTGAAGCAGAATATTGTTAAAATTACACTGATTTTTTCAGTTTGTTCATATTATTCACATTGTTTTAAAGCAGAGTAAAGTTTGGAGTTGACGTTATTTCTATATTATTATGTTATTGTTTTACTGAAGATCATATTTGGCTGAATGTGGAACTGAACTAAAATGAGTTTGCCCCCCCCCCGGTTTATAGAATTCCAGAAAACAGCTGATCCGTTCCAGATCTGCGTCCATGACAAATCAAATGCACAAAAGTGTGAAACCATGGAACCGTCCTGTCCACACCTGTGCTCAGCTGATTTCAAAGTGACACTGTCCAGCGTCTCGTCGAAATAATCTCCCTCAGCCAATCAGGATGGAGTTAATTGAAAGCGGTCGCCCACTGAGGGTTCATGACCTGCCAAAACATTTGTTTGGCTGCACACGCGTCAATAAATCAGGGCTGACAGTCGAATCAGCATTAGGAGGCGACTGGTAATCACTTTTCTCTGTGACCTTAATGGCGTTCACACCCCCTCAACCCCTTACATTTCATCAGAAGGTGGTGGTGGTGGGGGGGGTCCGGGTCCACACAGTAATCTCTCAAATGAACAGAAATCACCCTGATGACGGCCGCAATTTTTCTAATTGTAAGGAGCATTTTTAACGTGTCCCAGCGAGCCACTTAAGCCCAGAATGTGCAGAGCCTCAGGCCTCGCAGCCAAATGGCACAAAATATTTCATTATAATTAAAGTGTCTGGTTTTATTGTACAAACCTGGATTTTTCAGTCACGAGTGAATTAATGTAATTTTGTGCGGAAATTTCATACAGCGATGTTCGAAAAATAATTTAATGGTCGCCGGTGATTAGAAACTTTTTTTTTTTTTAGTGTTAGAAGGATTAAACAGTGAGGAAGGATCTGATGCAACGAATTCACAAGTTAAACCTGTTTGTACAGAATATAAAGTACCAGAAAATATTAAAGTATCCAACCCTTCAATCTCACATTAAACATTTTACAGTGATGCAACAGACTGAAATTAAAAGAAAAAAATAAATAAAAATATCATTTAAAGTGTAAAAAAAATGCATATATTTGTCATTACTGTGCCCGTCTTTCATGTCTGCGTAGCTTAGAGATGAAAAAAACATGTTTCTATTATATTAGATTTCTTATGTTTCGTTGTTGATTGTTTACTTGTAACCTCTTTTCTTTAATTACTTTGGGTTTTAAAGGGTTTTTTTTTTCAGGTTAATTAAAAACAGCACGTTCCAACAGAGAGATGGTGCGCTAGACAAGCTAACCCGCTAACCTACCAAAAAAAAAAAAGCCACAAAGTCCTTTGTAGTCCTTTGTATGCTAAGGACTACAGATATGTCACCACCCCTTTGATTCCGGAACACAGGTCCGCTGCTTAAAAGTCCCTCCCGTCTCACTTCTGTTTCTCTGTCTCTCACCTTTTTTCCAGGACCTCTGTAAAAGCGGCTTTAGAGTTTCATCTTTATGACAGTAGGTTACGCTACGTCACATTCACATTTGTAAAATAACACTGTTGTTTCTGTTTCTTCCAGACGGCCGACAGCATCCCCGTCCATTTGAAAGGAGGAATCCCGGACAAACTACTGTACCGCACCACCATGGCGCTGACCATCGGAGGCGCTATGTACTGTCTGGTGGCTCTGTACATCGCAGCCCAGCCTCAGAAAAAGTGACCAACACAAGATTCAGGGTGAGAGGGATCCAGCTTCCACATGTTGCTGCTGCGTCGCCTGTGAAATCAACTTTTCATCATCACATGATTCGCCGCCGATTAAGACTCTTAGGAATCACGATGATGACGATCAGCAGTCATCGGAGTCGGAGCGACGCATAAATTATAGTGTTTGTTTTCTGTGTACAAAAAGAAGAGTTCTATGTCAATAAAATTTAACAGTAAAACAGCTGATGAGTCACTTATTCTATTTCCTTCTAGTTTGACACATAAGATGATTAGATTTCTCAACATAAAAGTATGAATTTGCTGCTTCGTGAGACAGAAAACGTGTTCGATGGTGACGTTTGTTACTCCTCAAGAGATTTTCAGTCTTTTCAACATGTGATGGAATGGTAACAGCATTGATTATGATTTCTTTCGTCTTTTCCCTTTCGGGGTCACCACAGCGAATCACATTCGCATGTTGATTTGGCAGATTTTACGTCGGATGCCCTTCCTGACACAACCGGGCTTGGGAATGGCACAATGAGGCTTTCACCGCCTTGTGGCTATTGGGAAGTTTAGCGTAAAGAACCTTTCCTAAGGGATCACTTGGATCTTGAACCAGCCGTCTTCTGCACCAAAGTCAGTGGCGTTAACCACTGAGCTACCCAGTCACTAACAACAAATATGCAAAAGTTACTTTATTGCATTGACAGTTTAACAAGTGAGTGAGGGTCTTATGTCCCAGAATGTGTTTAGTTTCAGTTCAATTTGACTCTCATTGTTCATTGTATCATGTTTGTAACTTGTGGGGTTCAGTCGGGCTGTTTCACTCTGCTGCAGTTCACACACTTTTCCTGTTGGTGCCATGGATACCATCATTTTGGTGTGGTCCTGGTTTAATAGATCCTCCTGAGACCCAGTAATGTGTTTCTGTCCTCTGTAGGGGACAAAAAGGTTATACAGTTTTACTTTAAAGTTTTTGTCAATTGCAAACGACGTTCCATTAAAAATAATTAAATAAATAAAAATAATAATTTACAAAAATATTTGAGAAAAAAAAGTTTCCAATCAAGACAGTTATTTAATGTAAAAACAAAAAAAAAAAGCGTGGGTTTCAGGAGAATATAACTGATATAATGACAGATATTTGTGAACTCATGAGGATGATTTGGATGGAAACCAGCCACAGGATGATCTATTAGATGTATCTGTGATCCTCTGTGCTGTTAAACTACCCACAATCCTCTCTGTGAGTCTTAAGAGTTGGCTACAACCCCAAGTAAATCCTCAAAAAAAGAATAATCAGTTGTTTCACCAGTGAAACATGCATTAAATCTGTGTCTTCTGCTTCAAATAAAGGCACTACAGTTCCTACCCCTTGCCTATCGGTGCCATGGATACCATCATTTTGGTGACCCTGGTTTAATATATCACTGATATAATGACAGATTTTTGGTAAGTCATAAGGATGTTTTAGATGGAAATTGGCCAGCATGATCTACTGGCTGTATCTGTGATCCTCTGTACTGTTAAATTACCCACAATCCTCTCTGTGAGCCTTAAGAGTTGGCTACAACCCCCAATAAATCCTCCAAAAAGGAATAATCAATGGCTTCTTTAGAGATAAATGCATTAAATGTATCTGTTGCTTCAAATGAGTTGCTGCAGTCACCGTCCCTTGCCTGTCGGTGCCATGGATACCATCATTTTGGTGGCTCTGGTTTAATATATCACTGATATAATGACAGATTTTTGGTTAGTCATAAGAATATTTTAAATGGAAACTAGCCTCAGTGATCTACTAGATGTATCTGTGATCCTCTGTGCTGATAAACTACCCACAATCCTCTCTGTGAGCCGTAAGAGTTGGCTACAACCCCTAATAAATCCTCAAAAAAAGAATAATCAATTGCTTCACAGGTGAAAAATGCATTAAATCTATATATTGATTGTCTGCTGCAGTTCATGCCCCTTTCCGGTCGGTGCCATGGATACCATCATTTTGATGGTGATCTACTGGATCCGTCTGGGGATCCGGCTTCGACTTGTTGCCGCTACAATCAATTCTTCATCATCACATGACTCGCCGCTTGTTAAGACTCTTAAGAATCCCAGCGATTAGAGGTCAGAGCGAGGCATAAATGATGGCATTTGTCTCCCATGTACGAAAAGAGGTCGAAGTTCGTAAAACTTTAACGATAAAACGGTCGATGGCGCTCTAATTTTATTTTCGGTTTGACGTTTGCAGCGGAGGCATCATTAATGTCAGTCTGCAGACATTTACAGACACATGATGTATATAATTAACCGTCAGCGTTTACAGATGCTAAAAGGAGCAGGGATTATTCCGTGTTCACAGCTTGCAGTCGACTCGCCTCGACAGGATGGAAACGACGGCTGCTCACTTGGCTCGGATCCGTCTCGTACCGTCAGATGCTCATCACTTATGGAGTCGTGTTCGACGCAGACGGACCTGCTGGGATTTTAGCCACAAGCTGCTGAACGGAGCTCCGGCGTCCACGGTGTGATGTGTTTTAGGAGTTTAAGACGCACAAAAGTTAAAGCTGCGGAGAGATTTTAAAGTTAAATATCACACAGGAGCTGAAGGAAACAGTCATTGTTTAATATGACTTTTTTTTTCTTTTTTTTTTTGGTTGAAATATGCTTTTTTCCATTATATTTTCCTATTTAATTTTTTTTTTATCTCATTGTATTTAAGGTAAAATACAAAATAATATTAACAACAAAGCTTCACTCTTACATTATATATGAACAGTAGGTAATCTATTACAACATGTACTTTGAGTACAATGAAATAAAATGAAGTATTTAATCTTCTATATATCTAAATATGCTTTTTTTCCATGATTTTTTCCATTATTTCCATTATTGTTTTTTGTTTTTTTTAATCTCATTCTTACGGAGCCCAGGAAGGGACATGAAAAAAAGAAAAATTATTGCATTAGAACACAAAAAATATTGCGTTATAACGCAACAATTTAAATTTTTTTATGTCCCTTCCCAGGCTCCGTACATTCTATTTAAAGTAAGATAAAAAATAATATTAATAACAAAGCTTCACTCTTACGTTATATATAAACCATAGGTAATCTATTACAACATGTACTTTGTGTACAGTGAAATAAAATATGAAGTTTTTAATCTGTAGATTTATTCACGGGCAAACGTTAGATTTTTTTCTGTTTCGTTGTTTTCTATTTATTGCTTTTATATCTTCACACTTTTCTTTTTTTTGCTAAAATATGCTTTTTTCCATTATATTTTTCTATTTAAATTTTTTAAAATCTCATTCTATTCAAGGTAAGATACAAAATAATATTAATAACAAAGCCTTGCTCTTACATTATATATAAACAGTAGGTAATCTATTACAACATGTACTTTGAGTAATGAATTTGTTATTTCAGTCGATGGTGGATGTTTGGGTGTTTATGGTTGAATAGTGTAAATAAGTTTGTATGTTATGATGCTTGGGCTTCGTAGAAAATCCAAGTGTTTCCTCTTAGACTTGATAAATGAGGCGTCGTGGCTCCATTAAAAAGAAACTGATGATCAATGATGAATGATCTGCTGTGGCTTCACTGAAGGAATCAGTCAACATCAGTCCTTCATTTTGTTGGAACGCAGTGTTTATTCCACACATGTCCCAGTTTACCAGTGCAGGGGTGGCTCTGAGTGGACCTGGAGCCATGTGTAGAGGTGACATTAACACACATGACTGTCCACTGGGGGGGTGGGGTGGCGGGGGGGTCAGGACTGTGAAGGTCTGTGAAGGGTACCGAGGAGATTACAGGAAAACAGTGGAGTACATAAAACAACAGGAGATAAGGTCAGTGAAGGCAACGGTCTAAACAAAAAGGAGATAAGACCATAAAATGACCACAAAGAAGAGGCTGCAGGGGGAGGGGCTTATGGGGTCAAAGGGTCAACACTTTCCCATTTATCTTTGTTGCAAAGATTGATGGGAAAACAAGAGATTCTCCTTCTTTTACAATCATCAGATTTCAGTAAAGCTTCCTTTTCCAAACATTGAGGGTCAAGGACATGTTTTTACTGAGTCACCAGACGTCAGAGGAAAATAAATGCTATTATATAATAATTTTTTGGAAACACAATAAACAGAACCATTTCTTGACTATATGATACTTATATATATTATACTAAAGGGGTAGAAGGGCATGATCTGTTTAACTGAGGATGTAGGCAGCATCATGAGGAGATGAATGACAACCTCACAATACGATATATATCCTGATACAGGGGTCACGATACGATACATATCGCGATATATCTGCATTCTGGTATATAGTATTCAATGCAATATGCATCCTGATATTTTAGGCATATATATCTTTATTTATTTATTTTTACAGTTTTTACTTTTTTAACATTTTACAGAAAACAGACCCAAATGTTATTTTTTATTTTGCTGTAGAACAACAATTCCACTGTAGTTCATGTAAAACACTGCATTAAAAACTTGGCTGTAGTGCACAAATAAAGACGGCTTTGATAAACTTAAAACATGCAAAGTCAGATGCCGTTTCACAAACTTGATAAACTAATTATTTGTTGTATGTGAAATATCGATACTGACGCCTCTGTATCGTGTAGAGGCCTGCGACAATACATCCCTGTATGGATATTTTGAACACAGCCCTAGATTTTTGTGGTACCTGACCTTTGTTTGGTTATTTAGTTTTATTTCAGTATCGCCGTAGTATCGGTCTGATTCAAGACAACCTCTGTTTTCATTTGGTTCGTTCTAATTCACAGTATTTTGTCTGAAAATTATTGAATTTATGATGAAAAATACCTTTGTATCATGAAGAGGCCCGTGACGATATATCCCCTGTATCGATATTTTGAAGACACCCCTAGTGTTTTATGTCGTACTTATTTGAATCTCCTTAAGTATGTGTGCAATTGTTTTGATAATAGAGTTATTGTTTACCTTAGTTTCAGACTGACATCATCTGGTCCATGTCACCATTTGATCCACTCGTATTATTGAAGTCCTGCTGAAGACAAAATAAAAGCACCAACAGAATCCCTGACCACTTTCATATCTGACCCATGCCAGTGCAGCAGTGTGAATTATTCATGTCACCCACCTTTCCAATCTCACCCTTCATGACTTTTACATCAGGTGTGATGAGATGTTTGGTGTAGAAATGAGGGAAATACACTTTGGTAAGACTGGGCATAATTTACAGTTCAAAGGTCAAAAACGACCTTAATAATTAAAAACACCTGCTGAAAGAAAAGGTCAGATAATTGTGTTCTGACGATGCTATTCATTTAATTAAAGAATACTTTAGTAGAAGAACGGTGGACCTCCTTTCTTCTTCTTCTTCTTCACAGACACACTGTAGGTTTTTCCTTTTCTTTTGTCTAATTCCGTCACGTTTTCAGTCACTACAACGTGTGAAAGAATTACTCGTTGTTTTGTCCGGGGAGCAGAGGTCATTCTCACGAGGAGCTTCACTCCTTAAGAATGTAATCAGTGCGCGCCGAAACAAACATGCGTCTGTGGACTAATTGTAGATCAAAGAGCGCTGCTGATCGACGTTCCTTCTCACACATTCGATCGGAGGATGTTTGGAAGAACACGGGCAGCTTTATCAGCTCTGTTCCCCTCAGTATTGATCACATGTACGTGTCCTTTTTTTCTCTCCTCAGTCCCTTATGTCTCCATTCGTTCATTTCTTTCGGCAGAAACGAGGCGCTGGTCCAGTTCAACTGTATCTGTGTTCCCGTGTTTGTCTGTTTTAAGGTTTATCTTGATCAGTTGTTACTGGAATGTCATTTTGTTTCTCTGAAATATGTGCAATGACAATAAAAGGCAATTCATTCATTCATGTTGAAGGGGAACTTTGCAGGATTTTACCGTTTGGTTCTTCGCTGTTTTTTTTGTTCTTCTTCCCTGGTTTTGTAGCATCTTTCTCGGCAGAGCTCCTGTACATTTTCGGAGGGCGCATTCACTGTCGTAAAACCAAACGTTACATGTTTATTTGTTTTGAATGAAACCAACGACGTGAAGAAGATCCTAGCGTATCGGTAGTGAGTTAGCGAGCATCTCTGCTAGGGAGCGAGCACATGGGCATTGATCAGAAATGAGCAAAGGCCGTAAACATCCATTAAAACCAATAGTAATTATCAATTATCATGCAAATATATTGAAATAAACAGAGAATGAAGAGTTGATCTGAGCTGTACTTGCATCTGCCACCAAGGCAAACTCTGGTCTGGTTCCTCTTTTGGTCACTCTCTTTTTTCTTGTTCCCTGAAAACATCCCTTTCTTCTTCTCTGCTCTACCTTTGTAAATGTTTGGGAGGTGAACGCATGTCTGGCGTATGTCTGTTTGAAGGCGAGTTTGAAACATTTGTGGTTTGCTCATTTGATTTTCCTCACATCTGAGCCATAGAATAAGACGGAAAAACAACCCAAAACATCAGAGTCAGACAGGATACTTCTTGTTTACTATATTTTGTTACTGATTTGTGTCTTTGTGGAATCGCTCTCTGGAAAGAACCTTTAAGAACAGTGTAATAAATCTGTTTTTGTATCCGTTTCATAGAGAAATCCCCTCTGTCCTCCCACGTAAACTTCCCTCAGAAAAACACATTCATTTGTTCACAGTTAATTCATCAAGGGATGCATCTGATTTATTGTTTTCATAATAACCCTTGTATCTGCTTTTCATCACAGAATCCTTCAGCGCCCCCCCCCCTCCACCCGTCTATCTCCTCCATCCCTCTTTGCGTCATGAAAACCCACTTGAGCATCCCTCCGTAACAATACGTGTCTTTGTTGTCGCCCCAAGACCCAACATGAGAGACGTGAGAGCTGTGCAATAACATGTTTCTGACTGAAAAACACGACACTCCATCTGCTAACGAAGCTCGCACTGGGAGGGGGGGGCGCCAAGACAGGAAACTGGGGCAAAAGGAAACACGAGTGGGGTGTGATGAGAGGGTGAGAAGATGTATTTATATGCAGGAAGGGTGTGACTTTCCTAGACACAACCTGAATGTGTGGTCTGTCTTTTACAGAGACTTTCCCTCAGCATCAGGAGACGAGATGTTCGTGTCTGCGATTCTAAGTCTAACATAATCTAACAAATCTGCCTAAAAGCTACGCCGTTCCCTATCGGTGGAAGCATCTGTGAGTGTGTCGAGAAAAGACTAAATGATTGGAACTCATAATATTCAAACGGTTTCTCACTAATATTAGACGCTGTCACACCTGAAACACAATGAAAGTTCATCCGTTGCTTCATTCTGCTTCTCACTGGCACCGTTCACCACATCAGTCCAAAGGGTTTCGAAAACTTGGTCATTCCTTGATCTCGTCCCATCACAGTCCTCGTTCTTGTCCAGGTCTTCATTCGCTCTGGTCCTGGTCTTGATTCCTCTGAGTCTTGTGTGGGTTTCAATACACTCCAGCTATGGTCTTGACTCGGCTTTGATCCATGGAAGTCTTCTCTTGGTTTGCTTTCGGGATCAACTTAGTCTTGATTCCTCAACGTCTTCAGTCTATTTCGGTCTCAGAGTCTTGTCTAGATTTGAGTATATTCTGGTCTCAGTCTTGTCTTGGTCTTGATCCCTCAAAGCCACATCTAGGCCCCAATATAGTCCAGTGTTTGTTTTGTTTTCTATAAAATCTATGAAAGACTTGACTTGGTTTTCATCACTCAAAGACTTACCAAGGTCTCAGTATGCTTTGGTTTCAATCTTGATCCTCATAGTCTTATCTTAATATACTCTAATCTTGATCAATACTTGATCTTGAGTCCTCAGTCTTGGTTTCACACTTCAGTCTTTGTCTTGAATAAGTTTTGATCCCTCAGAGTTGTGTCTAGGTCTTGATGCCCTCTGGTTTCAGTCTTAACTTGGTCCTAATACTTCAAAGTCTCATCAAGTTCCCAATATACTTTGGTCTCAATCTTGACCCTCAAACTCTTGTCTTAATACACTCCGGTCTTGATCAGTACTTGATCTTGAGTCCTCAGTCTTGGTGTCAATGCACTCTGGTTTTGGTTTCGTCTTGGTCTTGATTCCTCAAAGTCTCATCAAGTTCTCAATATACCTTGGTCTCAATCTTGACTCTCAAAGACTTCTCTTGTCTTAATACACTCTGGTCTTTGTCTCAACTCCATCTTGACCCCTCAGACTCTCGTCTTAATGCACTAGTCTTGTTCTTGTTTAGGTCTTGATACTCTCTAGTCTAGTCTGGGTCTCAACTCGGTCCTGATCCCTCAAAGTGTTGACTTGATCTCAATACGCTGTGGTTTCAGTCTTGTTGTGGTCTTGGTCCATGAAAGTCTTGTCTTGGTCTCAACATGATCCTGATCTTTTCAAGTCTGTTTTTTGTTTTTACACATTGTCCTCAATCAAAACTTGATCTTGGTCCAGGTGGTCTTGACTATGACATAGGTCTAGTAAACCAGTCACACTATCAGGTTTGTGTTTTTTCATGTCCAGGAGATAAATTCTCCTCCTATTAACCTCGATTTGTATCATGTATTTTACATTGTCTGACAATAGTGTGTTTTTCATGTTCAGTTTATGGTTTTAGTTTCTTACAGACTTAAATGAATCTGATCTAAAGTACAAAGACAAAGCAGATCAAGCAGAATCCGTTCTTTTAAGTCATAACTTCACTTCAGTCAGTTGTATGTCCTTAATACAGGAAGTTTAGTTTTTAGTTCTGAATATAGAGCCATAATTTGACAAAACTTCTGTGTATTCTGGTTCAAACAAAGTCAGATTTATTCAGTTCCCTCTGAAAACAAACAAACAAACATATATTTGATGTTGTTCTTCAGACGTTTTCTGATTCTTTCTATAGTTTAGCTTTAACATCACATCCCTTGAGAAACATTGTCAGATGATTGAAGTTAGTCAATATGTTGAATTTATGTGATATGGCTTGTTTTTTGCGATTTTATTACGTTCTTTATCAAATTTATTTAAAGAGAAATACAAAACAAGAAACATTTAGGCATAAGGGAAGGAATGTGGCTTCTTGTTTTTTTTTTTACAAATGTGTTTTTTTTTTTAAATGTTTGACAGATTTAGCTTAAAGAGGGTTTATTAGAGCTTTAAGTTGCAGAAACAGCTTCCTGATTTGATAGTTTGCAGCTCCAACATCAACCACTGAAGCTCAAAACTAAAAGGCTCATTCACTCACAGCTTCTGAACTGTTTTGGCTAATGCGTTAAAATGTAATTGATTCTTCTTTCAGTAGGAAGGAGCATTATTATTCATACAGAGCTGTTGTTTCTGATGGATTTGGCTGCAGCGCTCACTTTATTTTAACAGGACTGAATCCAAATAGTCCATTGGTTCATCACTTTGAAGCCAACTTTTTTTTTTTTTTTGGGTGGGGGGAAATGAACGGACATGTTTTATATCATCGACATTAATGTAATATTTTGTAGGTCTCTGTAAAGCAGGGGTCGGCAACCTGTAGATCTTTGGGAAAATGAATGAGTACTTATTTTAAATTCTTTTTAGTTTAGTTCATTAGATTTTTTTTTTCCTTTGACCACACCAGTTGGTTGTCCATCCGTTCATCTGTCTGTCCATCTGTCCTAAATAGGGGCAGACCCCCGCAGAGTTGGCCGGGGTCGGCCGTATACACTCCGACTATCTGCACGAACTAAGACCGGACTCAGTGTGGACCCAAATCATCCGTGCCAGGGCACAGCATGTGAAATGTCAATCGAACTTAACCCTTAAAAACCCAGAGCTATGATTAAACTAACTTCCAAATACATTTTTCTCTACATTCAACCTTTCCTAAGTGATTTATCATCATTTACTGTAATGGAGCAGAGGAAGAGAAATGAAACTAAACAAGAAATTTCACCAATATTTTGCTCAACCCTGTGATAATGACCCTAATGTTTGTTAATAATACAATGTTAGAGTCTGGATCAGCTCTGGGTAAAAGCAGCACAGGCGCCATCTGCTGGAGGGGGCACCACATTACAGACAAAAAATAATTAAAATGAAAGAAATAAATGCTGAGATATAGACTTATGTTTAGATATAATGTTTAACTTGTGAAATAAACACAGGAAAGTGAATTTTGATTTCAGATTTACTGCACATGACGTGATAGTTTGTCGTTCTTCTGTGGAAAAGAAAAAAAAGTTGAATGTAAATAAAGATGGAAGTGATTTGCTCATTCTGGTTTAACACAATTAGATGCCAAAATGAAAAAAAAAAAAAAAAATGCTAGCAAAGGGAATTATAATGACCAGAATAGTAAATAAAAGAAATAAAAAGTCAATCAGATGAACAAAAAATGAATAACTGAGCTATGTAATGGATAAAACCTAAAATAAGAAAAAAAATTAAAACAATCAATAAATTAACAAAATAAGCAATAACTTGAACAAAACCAACCACAATACAAACAAGTCAATGAAAAAAGAACAAACATGAACACGAGTAACAAACTGAACAAAACTGAACAGGAAATAAACAAAATACTAACACATTAATCAGGAAAATGTATAGATATTAATCAAATCATCTATAACTTGAGCAGGAAGAACAAAAGCTCAAATAAGCAATAAAGTGAAGAAAAGTCTAGTATAGTTCGGTGTAGTCATATCTGAAAATGCAGGGTTTACAGTTTTATATATCAGATGGTGCTCAGTAGTGACAGCTTTAAAATGAAATGATAATCCGACTCTGCACAGACTGTAATCCTGTGACTTTTGGCTGTGTCATCGTTCTATTTACATATTTTCAGTCTGACACTGCAACAGTTTCACCACAAACAAGACTCTCTATAAATGATGGAATCATTCAGAGGGGATGAAAAACCTACCTGTGTCTTGCCTTTGACTGTTACACTGTTTTTGCTGTGGGGCACAAACAGAAGGGGCGGGGCCATAGCTCTGTAAGTCATGACATCACTTCCTGTTTGCAGGTCCACTGGTCTGACCTCAGTCTGCTGTAGCACTGTGTTCCTGAGTCCATGAAACTCATCCACATCTAACTGTAACACTTTACATGTGCTGAAGAGCAGAGGAAGACTTCGGTAAGTAAATGACTCTTCTTACATAATTATAACTTTTGTTGTTCTGGGAAAACTAATAAAAAAAAAAAAATACAGTTTTGACAAACTCTGGCACATGTACTGCAATGTTGTTTAATGTGCAACATTTTATTAATAAACTAATAAAATAAAACAATAAATTAATTTAATGAAAAGAAAAAAAAAAGACGATTGTTCCCGGCTAATGTTAGCATATTAGCACGTTAGCTACCTAACATTAGCTCCTGCAGCTTCTGCTAAACTTGACCTTTATTAATTCTCCTGATATAGAAAATGGTTACATTTTTCAGGCCTTTATATGTTTGTCCAGTTCAGGGTAAGGTGAATAAAGTAATAATTTACATCATACACGGTTGAAGATGAAGTGAAGCAGAAAACCTTTGTAAACAAACCAAGTTAAAGTGTTTTATAGACGCAAAAAATCAGGATTTACTTAAAACTGACCATTAATAGTTGCACTAATCAATGTATTTGAGTTAAGTAAATGAATTTCATCCCTTCTTCACTCAAATTCACTCTGTAAATGAGTTTTACAGCACTGTGACATCAGACTTAACAAATGAATTAACAACAAAGACATTTGTAGTTTAGGGGGTGTGGCCACTGTGATTGACAGGTGATTCTGTGTCTGTGAGGGCTGTGATTGACAGGTGTTGTCAGCATTTAGAGTTCTGATTTTGCTTATTTTCCTACTTCACCGGTGATTGTGATGTAGTTGTCCTTAAGGAATTACACTAACAGGACTTTTACAGGAATCTGTTGTGAAATATCCTTTTTTTTTTTTTTAACTTGTCTTGTCCAGCATCATAACAGCAGAATGTTCGTCTGGCTGCTTTTTGAAGCCGAGCAAGTTTGGTTTGTCGAGGGAAACTTCATGAAGTGTATGATTTTACCCATGATATTTTACTGTCTGTATTATGAGTTTTGTTGAACCACATTTTGATGCCGGACCTGACATGTAGAGACACGTTCTAGACGTTTCCCGCTTCCCTCACACCTGGAAGCCGTCGTTATCAGGCTTCTGCAGAGCTGATGATGAGCTGATGATAAATTTGATTCAGGTGTGATGGAAAAGTCAAATATGTGAAACATGCAGTACACCGAGCCTCAAGGAGTGGAGTTCAGAACCACTGAAATAAACCAATAGATGACCGGGTTTATCTATTATTGATGTAATGCAGTACCGATGATGGACACGTCAGTGTTCTAACCCTGAATATGTGAAGACGACGGCGAAAGAGAGAGTAAAAAATATATATATTTTATAATATCGCAATGTGTCATTATTTCTGTGAGCAGAACACAGTTTTATCTTTTAGGTCTTAAGTTGAGAAAGTTGTGGAATTACTGCACTGGTTAATTAATGTGTAAAAGAACATGTCCCTTCCAGCTAAAGTACACATATTCAGTGTTTCCTGTGTTAAATTCAGAGCTGCATTTAATCAAAGTTTGGCCGATGGAAACTAAAAGGCACTGGAGTAAGTTGAGAAGTACAAGGACAAACATTTCCCTGCTAATACGTTTACCCTGTTAAATTAATAGCAAAAAATATGTTATTTAATACTGGAGACACATTACCATGATAATTAAAGTCAGATATTAGGTTCGTTTTAGCTCCTTTTTAATTTCCACTAAGTCTTGACAAAGCTCTAATAGTAGATGTTTGATTTTCCTCTACATTTACTAGTTAAGTTTGATTTAATCAGAGCACGTTTGTAGAAATCGATTGCCTGCTGCTCCTGGAAACAGAGTTAATAAGAGGTGTGCCTCTGAGCTGCATGTCAAATCTACAGGCTGTAAAACCCAAATGACTTCATACAGCTGCAGCGCTTGGTGATAATTGGAGTCCTGTCAGCTGATTGCATCGTAGGACTCATTACCAATGCTGAGACATAGACTTATGTTTAGACATAATGTGTGACTTATGAAATAAACACAGGAAAGTGCATTTTGATTTCAGATTTACTGCGCATGACGTGATAGTTCCTCGTCCTTCTGTGGAAAAGAAAAAAAAAAGTTGAATGTAAATGAAGATGTAAGTGATTTGCTCATTCTGATTTAATATGCCACAAAACAAAACAAACAAAAAAAAAAAAAACAACAATATAAAATCTATGGGTTTTACTGGTGAATCAATGTTGTAGAAGATGATGGTGTTTCCATGGTAACTACGGAGCCTCTGAACATCACGTCACGTCTGATGACCATGAAAAGATGAAAAACTGTATTTTGCACCAATTATTTATTATTTATGTTTGTGTTTTTATGGGTTAAACCAGGGGGGTCGAACTCATTTTAGTCCAGGGGCCACATTCAGCCCAATTTGATATCAAGTGGGCCAGACCGGTAAAATAAGTTACAAAAAATAAATAAATAAATAAAACTTTTCCTCTTTCTTTTAGTGCAATAAAAAAAATTAACCTTTCCAAACTATCTTCTCAAAAAAAGATATGAATAATCTGAAAAAATGTATGTTTTGTAAAAAAAATAAAATAATAATTAACAAATTTATGCTTCAACTTATCATTTATACATGTGCGTTACACACAATGTTACACAAACATTTGGTAACAGGCAGAATATTATTAAAATGTAGTAACTTTTA
>JAPSES010132049.1:0-15384 GCA_029822895.1 Maxillicosta whitleyi
GCGGAAGTTTCACGCCGAAACATGTCAGGTAAAAGATACTCAAAACTGTCTGAGATAAATGAAAGTTTAAAGTAATATGAAATTGAATAGAATTTGGTTGGATTTCTTCTCCCTTGATAACCAACATAGGGGACCCGTAGTGGAAGGACCCTATCGATTCCAGCTTCTCTCTGAGAATTGTAAGTCATCCAAATGGGGGCGCGTTAGTTGAAAATCAGTTGTTTGGACATAAATCAAGCAATAACAGGCTAATTGAGATAAATTTGGTTCATATTGATGGTCTTACAAATGTCCATGTTCTCACCATCCAGAGTTCATATGTGTTATTTTCATGCATTAGGTGGAGTTTTGTGGAGAAAACGTGCGTCTCTGACCATTATTCAGCCACTATCAGGTCAATTTAGCTCAAATTGAGTTCATATCGATTGTCTAACCATTGTCTTTCTTCATGCCACTACCTTGAGTTTACATGATGACGTGTTTTGACACCAGGTGATGTGTTTTTAACAGATGGTTTAGGGAGCTTTCTTTCTTTTTTTATATTATTAAGGAAATAGTAGGCCAACCAAGTTCCAACTTGGTTCATATTGATCGACCAACAAATATTTAATATCTTTTCTGACATTCAGCAAATCATTTTCTGATATTATTCAGGCCAGATATCCTTTAACACCAACATAGGTGAGCCCTAGTGGAAGAACTCTATTGATTTAGTTCCGTCCATGAGGTAGAGGGATAAAATAATAAGATGTAATATATTGATTTTTGTTCCGTGAATACTATCACTTCATATCATATTAATCATCCAAAATTAAGTTGGTATCTTTTGTACATTGTGTCACTTATTTGCTCTATTATATAACAGACAATTGTGGGGATTTTGGGATATGTGCCCTTGCCGTCGGCCCCCAACAGCATAAGCCTCGTCTCTGCTTAACTTTCCTTGTGCTTCAGTTACTGACATTATGGGATCATTTAAGTTCTATAAATGGAGTTGACAAAGCATTTCTTCTCTGGGGATATGTTTAGTACGACTTAACAGAATTCAATAGAGCTGCTAATAACTGGATTGGTTACATGGGTTTCCTCGACAAATAACCAAGTGGACCTCGGCAGAAAAACCACCAGTGTTTACATATCTGTGGAGGCTGTGTGAGTGTTGAAAAGTGTAACACATTTAGTGATCATTTAGTGAGGCTCAGTAGGACAGATCATTTTTGAGAAGCAGCTATTATTTGTTCATGTCGACCTCATCACTGGCTGTTATTAGAGACCCGGCTTGTAATTGTCTCACCGCTTTGATTTGAGGAAATAGATTAAATGCCGTTGTGCGACTGATTCATTATAATTTTATTCTGTTTAGGGATGAAATGATCGCAGTCTGCACAATGTTTATTAATTATAAAGCTGTTAGATATTACTGACGCATACTTTATGCCTATGTGTTGCTGGGTAATAAACTAATAAACATTGTTATCATGATTATGATTCTGAAATTGATACCGTACTATTACACACAAGTACATTTCAAGGACGAATCTGTGTTCACAATGCTAAAAGATCACCACGAAAATCAATGTGGCATCACTGCGATACAGATTCACACTTGGCATCAGCTGTCAAGTGTCATTAGATCAACAAACAAACAAACAAGTCATATTATTTCAAACTGCAAACAGGGTCATCATTAAAGAAACCCAAATAGTTTCACCCTGAGTTTTACTTGAGTCAGGATGAATATTCATTCAACTATATAACTCTTCTTTAAAAAAAAAAAAAATACTAATGAAATTGCTTTCTACTGGTTGAGAGAAACATTATGCCATTAAATAAAGAATTGAATTAACAATTAAATTAATAAATGTGCAGAGAAAACAGCCTCTCATTGCAGTTTTCTCCCACTTTATGTATGTGGTCAGGGAGGACCCTCCATCATGTTTAGGGTGCATAACAAACAGTCTGAAACCTTTTTTACTCCGAGTGCATTATCTCACAGCCATAACTGCAGAAAATACAATCTCTCTACAGCATGTGGGATGAACAGGGAAGTAAAAAAGTAGAAATCATTAGTCTCATAGCATAATTGCCCAAGTCGTACATTATATAGACAAAAGTACTGTGGCACGTTGGGTTCAGGTAATTCTTTTCTAACAGGATGTTGGGATACAAAACAATGACGAAACGATTGTTACTGAATGTTCATGCTTTGAATGAATGAATGAAAATTACTTTATTGATCCCAAAAACTGAGAAATTAACATTCCAGATAGAACTGATCAACAGATACAGTTGAACTGACGTCCGCAGCCAGTACGACCGGTGCCCCGTTTCAGTCTTATAACAACTTTTTCCTTCTGCTTTGGACACAAATGTCTGTACTTTCTACTGACACCTTGTAACAGTAATGCATAGAAAAGACAAGACTATTGGAGTGAAAACATAGCAAGACAAAAATGACATGTATTAAGTAGCTGCATAAAAGAAGCAAGAAAACACCAAGACTGTGACAATACAAGACCCAAGGGCTGCTTCATAGTCAACTCAAATACAAATGATAGACAATAAAAAAGCAGATATTAACCCATAAAGACCCAAACATCCACTGGTGATCAAAAGTTTCCGCTGATCGAAACTGTTTAATATCTGTAGATCCACTAATCCTATCAATACATGTAAATAATTGATGTAAAATACAGTTTGTCATCTTTTCATGGTTATCGGATATGACACATTTGGACGTTCAGAGGCTTTGTAGTTACCATGGAAACACCGTCATCTTCTACAACATTGATTCACCAGTAAAATCCGTAGAGTTTGATCAGTGGCGGTGGATGAAGACACTTATTTAATGTACAGTTAATTAAATATTTAGCTGAAAAAGTCACTTATTCTTGAGTTTTCTTCGTTTTAATATAATAACCGTTGAATATACTTTGAGTTTTTGTGAACATCTACGTGAAATTATACAGGATTTTCAGTGAAACATGCAAAATACAGAGGATAATATTATAATAAATGGCTATTTAAAGGTTAAGAAAGGTTAAATAATGAGAAAAATTCATTTGGGAACTGACACAAAAGTAACACTGGGTCTTTATAGGTTAGAGTGATGCTGGATTATGGAGGGAGGTGTGGTCTTTTGAGGGTTGTATGAGTTGCAGGTCCCCATTCAGCTAATGTTCATTATTTTTACTTCAAATTTGTTGTAGTTCTACAGAGTGCAGAATGTTTGGAGTTTTGCCACAACTGTCTGATTGTAGCCAGAGCCGCTTTTTAAAAAATATTTTGTTTTGAATTACATAATATTCCCTTGCCACATATCTCTAAATGGGAGACACTGGGCGTATGAGGCCATTTGAAGTCCAAACTCATGACCCTGTGGTTAATTCATAACTCCATGCTGGCAGCTACTGCATGGATCTCTGCAGACTAATATGTCTGTGCAGCTCTTCTCTCTCCAGCTTTTTGTGTGTGCATTTACATTTCTAAGTACATATCAGTGATTCTGCAAGTAGAATCCCTGCATCTCTTCAAGCTGTATGTATTTTTTATTCATGCTTTGCATATGTTTACATACTTATTCTGGGTACTGTATTTTAATGTGTGTATGCAGTTCATTTCTACATTATGTACTAGAGTAGCGGGTTTGACTGCTTCTCTTCAACTCTTGTCCTTCAACTCCTTTTTGCCCCCTTAAATCTAGCACAATGAGAGTAATAGGATCATACATGATTGAATGCATGCAAAACGCCTGAGTGCTACTGCTGCCTGTGTGTATTGTCTTGTCACACACCCCTAACACAGACTGACAGGCCAACATGCATCTAATTTAGTATGCTGGAAGATGCTGGAAGGACTGGGAATCGCTTTGAAAAAAAAAATACGTTTACATCCCTATGGTCATACATACATATACAGTGTCCTAGAAATACAAATATGTATTTCTGGGACACCAGTGTAGAATACGAAGATCTGAGGAATATACTCATTCTGTAAATATGTCAGACATGGGTTTTGTTTTACAATTTTTTATGTGTTTGTGTGTTGTAAAGTCATTCCTGCACAGGATTCATACACACTCAACATAGATATGTAAAATAAATAAATCAAATTTTTAACATAATAGCTTGTTTAGTGAAGTTTTACACATTTTGTGTTGCTTTTAACACACTGGATGTGTTAGCATATTTAGCACATTATGTGCTACAGAGGTAGTCTTTGTGCTCTAAACTGTGATTTCAGTAACATTTCTGGCTAAAACTAAAATATCTCTGGCCCTCAAAATGTGGCTGTTGAAGGAATGTTGGTGTATTTATTTAATTTTATCAAATGTAATAAAAGATTCAAACCCCACTTGCTATAACCAACTCTATGTTTGTAAAAGGTAATTGTATTCACTGAAATTAACTGATCTTGATTCAAAATCATGACATCTATGTCAGTATTACAGTTCATGTTTTCTAAATAAATTTTCACAGGCAGTGAAGATGTGCTTAAAATCCATCCCCTGCTTAGAACAAGCTGTCAGAGACATGCAAGCCATTTGGCATCATTGGCCAGCTTCAGCACACTGATGTTCCTCCAAAAACACACCTGTATTTCAGAGGAATGGCAACCTTGCCTGGCACTACTAAACTGGTTGAACATTGTCCAGGCTTGGCTGTCTTTGAACGTCTTCATACCCATGTAAGCCAAAGTAAACCTCACTATAAAACACAAAATTACAAAAGAAATGCCATATTCATTGTCTGTTGCCAATTTTGTGCAATGGTTCCTCGTTTCTTTGTCATTGTTGTTGTTTTATTTATCTTTATTGTGAAAATGTCTTGATGAGCTGCATTCATTAAAACACACCTGCTGTTTTGGCCTTCAGACTCATTCATCTAAGGATGTACAGCAGCATCTCCAAGATTTTCATCCATTATGTGGCAAGTAACCTCAAGAAAAGTAACTGAAAAAGTAAACACCTCTTTGCAGTCAGCCTAGGCTAAAGTCATTTTCACACCTAATGTGGTAGACTCGGTACATTTGGGGTTGTAACATTTAGTTGCTGTCCCACTGCGTTTTATCAAATGAACTGAACCTATTGGTTTATGTGTTCCCCTCCTGGCCTGTGGTGGTAATGCATCCAGAATTACTGAAGCAGAAGACGAGACAATGAGCAACAAACGTGGCTCCTCTGTTGGTTAATGCCTGGCAACCTCCATTTCTACCACAGGAAACCAAACATAGAAGCTGTTTCTCAATATGTGTCCTTATCTCTTCTTCCGTTCTCTCGTTCTTGTGAAATGTCATCAGTCGCCGCTCAAGTGTTTTTCTATTTAAAAGTTTGTATAAACCAAGAACACATGGAATACCTGGGTGTTGTGTTGTCAGCTAGCTTAAACCAAGGATGCACTGTTGGTGACTTGTGTAGAGTTGGCTGGCAAAATATCCCAAGATGCACTTGGTGCTACTCTCAAATGCTATGGCAGCTTCTGTGAAAACTTAATTCAAAAATGTTTTTGGACTATATGACTGTAATGAGATAATGGGACATAATGTTAGGACACGAGTGAGAAGCAGAATAATGAGATATGTCTTTATTATCAAGTTATGAGATTCAACAAAATGTATTACAGTTTAGAAAAATATACAAATGACATGTAAATACTCGTACAAATGTACTGAAGTCAAATCGAGTGACATTGTGGTAATTTGAGGGAAATTAGAGAGCAGATGGAGTAAAGATGGAGTATATGTGTCTCCTCCTCAGGGAACACAGCTGCACATTAGCTTATAGCTAACAGAGCTAGCTTAACAGATGAGTTGTGCATGGCCCCTGTTAAATAAAATAATCAACTCAACTAAAGTAATAAATGCGATAAATATATAGGAACGACATGTGAACTACCAAAAGCTCACAGTAGTCTTCAGGGAATTTACATACACTGATATCTATTATACAACAACATTGTTCAAACATCTTTAATAACACAATTTGTTCCTTCTTTGGGTCATACTCCAAAAGGCCAGTCCAATGGAGACTTTCAACAATCTGAAGCACTCAAGCAGAGCTATAATTGGCTGCTCAAGGACCTGTATGAAATTTTGTGAGGCATGACAACAACAAATATGTTTGCTCAACAAGCTCAAACCAAACACAGGTGTCAGACAGAAAAATAACACATCTAGTGGACATTGTATGAGTGTGAGAAAAAAGTGTCTGAGCCGAAACTCAAACTGCTCATCCATGTGGCTTCAGCTGCCCTGTCAAAATATATGACTGTCAGGACAATGTTTGAGCTGTATGAGTGTTTAAATTATATATTGTATATAGTAAAAACAAATTGTATGTAACACTTTTCGCCCCCTGTTTCACCATCCTTTTTACACGGCAGCTGTTGTATTCACAGTTTATCCTCAGCTGTTACATCTGATGTGTAAAAAGCACTGGGATGAAGCACTTGTATAAAGAGAAGGAAAAAAACATAGGAGATGGGGATTGTTTCTATGACAACACATTGCTACTGTGACTACCATTGTATGATGATAATTGGTGAGGTAAGTGCGATACTGCACCCACAAATTGTCGTTTTTATCTCCGTTGTGATCTTTTGATGTGGACAGAAAGTTATATCCAGAGAAAACATGTTCTTCAAGAATGATTAAGAGCTACCCTGACATTACTGATTGGTTTTTGGACTACAGTTTGGAAGCTTTGAGTTTTTTTGGAACTAAATTTTAAGAGAAAAGGGGTGGAGCTGGAAAAATGTAAGGGTTGATGAGAAAGGTAATGCTAATGTTTAAAAATTAAAAAGTAAAACACACACTTCATTAAAAAAAATTGCATTATGAAATGAGTAATGATCTTATAGTCAGAGTCACTTAGTATCACATCTACCAAAATGTTAAATGTTTTATTTAATGAACATAAGGCTTTAAGTTTCCAATGAATGTACATTGAATCAGTGAAAGAGCCAATGGCAGCAGACAATAAAGCCAAGTTTTCTCACTAAACCTTTAATGTAAGAATCAAGTCTCCAAATAAAACAATAATAGCCTACTGATTAAGGTGCTTCTGTGAAACTGGTCCCTAAAAACAGGACAGAGGGGCTAAAAACTCAAACCAGATATAACTAATGTTATGAAGCGAGTTTGGGGTTATTTTACAAGCAAATATTTCCTGAGATAAAAGAAACTATCTTTCAGATCAAACACATTTTTGCATTATTTTTATACAAAAATCTGCATGTAACAGTAAAAAGGACACAAACATGATGGGCTATAATTTTTTAAAAATATATTTTTATTCTCTCACAGGTACATTTTGGGAATTGAATTATACAAGGTAGAGTATTTCACAAAAATGACTTGTTGCAAAATTTATTTGCGATTTATATGTGTTTAAATGTAACACGAGTGGACACGATGGGTTACACACAAAACCTAGAATAAGACTGCTGATTCATGAAAACCCCACATGTTTGGATTAGACAAATGGGTAGGATCCTCAAATTTAACAGAGCACCTTTATTTATATCTGTATATAAGACCATTTCAAGCAAAGTTTTCAAGATAAAATGCACACACACTTAGGTAGCCGTTCGCGTCCCAATTTTGGCCCCAATGTTTTATCATAATCTCATTAATTTTGCGATGGCCCAGAGCAAGAGTATAATTGTTTTTGTATTTATCTGAGGTCATCATTAGGTACATCCTGGGAAAAAATATGTCTAAATTTCTCTTATTATTGGGTCTAAAAAAGTGTCAGGTACCAAAATGAGCCCAGTTTTGTAGAAGCACTCATTTTATATTTTTAAGATCAGTTACAGTTGTCAGATCTCGGGTTAACCTTGTGGTCATAGCTAAGGGGAAAAAGGGTGGAAAAAGGTCATGACCTGTACAAGCTGTAATGGGGTCTTCAGTAACCAAAACATGAACCTAACCCCTTCAACCTCTTCTATCAGGGATATTCATGTTTGCTCCATGGTTTTGACTCTGTCCAGTGTCTTGTGCTTTTTCTCTACCCTGTTCTTTTCTTTCTCCTCCTTCCACTCACCCCAGCCGGTTTAGACAGATGGCCACCAACCCACAGCCCATTTTTTAAAACTTTTTTTTTTTTTTTTTTTTCCATCTGTGAAAGAACCTTTCCCTCCCTGTTGTTGCCTTGGGCTTGCTCCTGGAGTTTTTGTTGGGTTTCCTCTCTTTTTCAGTACTTTTATGGCTTTGACTTGAATGTGTGAAGTGCCTTGAGATGATAATTTATTATAATTGTCTGCTATGCAAATTAAACAGAATTGAAATTGAAATGAATGGTACTTGGTCAGAATTCCTAATCCTGACTCGTATGTTTTTGCACTTCTGCCTCGGAAAACTTTTGACATAGCCCCATGCTAAATATTACGTGTGGCATTTTAACACCATCTGGAGTGTTTTATGTGGGCAAAACTCATGCCTATGCCTGTAAATTCTGCCTGTTGACATGATGCACATTTCCACATGGTAATAGCTGCCACAGTGGACATCACCACGCTCTTTTCTGCTTCACTGATTAGTGGATGTACAGCACAATGTGAGACATCACAGGACTCTACAATAAGGACCATTACCAACAATGAGGTCAAGGTATATCCCACCCACTCCACTCAAAATGCAGATTGAACCAGATGCTGCTGTGCTAATGACATAGCCTTCACTAACAATATTGCCTTAATTAAAAAGGGAATAGAGCCCAGCTTTGATGAGGAACCAGTTGACTTTGGCCATCCAGATGCACTTCAGAGGCAAATGAGATTAGTGCTGTGTCTTTTGTTCACTCAGTGACACCCAGTGGTGGAGTGTCTAAACAGATGGGAGACACAAACGGAGACGATAAGATGTGGATACGAGAGGCGTTAAGTGCATGTTCACACTGGGAACCCCAGCAGAGTCCAAATGAATATCTCAACACACTATTGATCCAGGCCCTGTCACCACTATTCTTTATCTTACTCCCACACCCCCACCCGTTTGACTCTCTCCATCTTTTTTCCCTCCTCTTTCGCTGTCACATTCAAATTCATCTCATTTTTCCTCCTCTCTCTCTTGTCTCTCCCTCATACGGTGCCCCAGGGTATAATCAAATAACTGCCACAGAGATGAAGTGTATCAGGAACTGGCATGCAGTTCAGTGTGTGTGTGTGTGTGTGTGTGTGTGTGTGTGTGTGTGTGTGTGTGTGTGTGTAGCATGCTCCTTTGCCTAATGTCCTCACAAAAATAGAAATCTCCCTCCAGGGTGAGTTACTGGACAGAACTGGGTTTCAGGGTTTAGGATTCTTTTGGATATCTGTTCTTGAGCAGTTTTTTATTAGTGGTACATTTCTTCCTGATTCTTCAGATGTACATTCTTTGAGCATTGTCAACAAGTGCATCAGTTCTTGGCATTTTCCTTTACAGGTATTTAACCAAAACTGGAATGTTCAAGTGGTTCAAGAGCAAAGGTGCTTAAAGTTTTCTTCATATTTCAACTTTTTTAGATGCCAGAAAGAACTTATCCTATTCTCTTATTAACCAAGTGTTACATTTCAAATGTATGAAATTATGGTTGTTTTTTTTTATATATTTATTAGCTCTTTATTTAAACACATAGAATCCCAGTGAGATTGAGATGTCTTTTTACAAGGATGACCTGGAATTGTTCTGTTCTGTGAAATGTCCAGGGTGTCCCCCCACCTTCATTTCATACACTATATATGTTCACACAGCAGGTCTTAATGCTGTATTCAGAGGTTTTTTCGCTGTATATTTATGGTAGTAAATATGGATTTTTTCCAGCACTTGCCTCCTTTAATGCAGAATTTCAATGACATAAAAGTCAAATGAAATGTAACATAACCATTCAGACTGAAGTCACACTGCAAAACATCAGATATGGATCCAATTTATTGCCATAAACCAAAGCGGACTAAATCTGATTTGAAAAAAATCTGAATACTTTATTAATGCCAGGGGGAAATTAGTGGGTGTTATAGTTACAGTATAATGTACAATATTATACATGAACATTAGATTAGATTAGATTAGATTAGATTAGACTTTACTGATCCTACAACGGGAAACTTTATGTTCCAGGCAGTAACAGAATAAAGTGCAAGAAAAAAAGTGTACATGCATAAAGATTCTAATCTAATCTAATAGCAGTAAAACAAAAATAATGTATGAATTACAAAGTACAGATACTTATATTGACATGTAGGGTGAAAAACATCAGAAATCTTTTAATTTTTCTATGGCTGTCTATCAGAAATAAATTTTAGGATGAACTTCAAAGAAAAACACAGCCCAGATTTTATGTTTCTACATCAGCAAAAGACCTTCACTCGTGCTCCTGTGGCTAAAACAGACCAAATCCCTGCAGCCATGTTCTAAAATAGACTCCATCATCAGTCATTTGTTCAAATGCCTGATACATCCAAAGCTAATGTTTAATTGACACAGACCTCTGGTGGCAGTGGGAGTCCTAGAAAACCTCACCACAGAGGTAACACGCACAATGAAAACAGTCTATAGAGGGAAAAATCCTTAACATACTGTAGTTTCATGGATAAGATTTTGTCGACGTTTAAATATGATTTTATTTTGAGTTTGTTTTTTGAGAAACTTAAGAAAAAATTAACACAAGGTACAAAAATGTGTGGCGTGGGATGGCCTGACAGTTAATTTTTTTTTTTAACTAAATGGAAACAAGCCATGTGTTGTCAGCACTTTTTTTTGAAGTACAGTATCAGAAAATAACACTGAAAAATTAAATGTGCAATTTTCATTTTATCTTATTTTTTTAATTAATTTATTTTTTTAATTTCCAAGAGTTTTTATGCCTCTACACTGATAG
Organism: Maxillicosta whitleyi; assembly: GCA_029822895.1. NCBI lineage: Eukaryota > Metazoa > Chordata > Actinopteri > Perciformes > Neosebastidae > Maxillicosta > Maxillicosta whitleyi. The sequence continues at coordinate 10,853 of JAPSES010132049.1, forward strand.
CCAGGTCTAGTGGAATGATGTTTTCAAGTTTTCCACCGTTTAAATGTAATATCCTGACCTTGACCCAGAGTCATATTTGTTGAATCAGCCACCGTTATCATCTGTCGGTGCAGTTCTCTTGTGTTTGTAACGTAACAGCGACATTGACCTGTGACCCTTCGCCACCATATTGTAAACAGTTCATCCTCGAAACCAGTTGAATGTTTGTGACAAATATAAAGGACCCCCCCACCCCCCTCCTAAGACATATAGATGACATCACAACAATCTTCCTTTGACCTCTACTATAATGTGATCGTATTCCAGTCTATTCCACTAGAGCACCAAATTACTGAGGTACCACAGTTTTATGCAATGTTATTGTCTGTATACTAGGTCATAAAGCACGAAATGTGGTTCTGTGCTTGTGTATTTAGGTCTTCTGAGGGAAGTTTATTCTGTGAGAAATAGAGCCCATTAACCAGGCTTTACTTAGTTCTGCTGCCTAATCACCTTTAACTCCCTTAGATCCCGCTGCAGTAAAACCAGCACCACAGAAGAAACGACTAAAGGAGAGAAAATGGGAATTTAAAAAAAGAAAAAGAGGGATGAATGAAGAAAGTGGGGATAAATTAGTGATTGTTTGGGGGAAACAAGACAGCACCCTCAAGAGTGAGGTGAAGAGAGAGAGTGTAGAGCAGAGAACAGTTCAAATCAGTTGATCAAGTCTCTTTTTGTTCACTTTAGTCATCTTCAGACAATGGAACCTAAGACTTTGGAGATTTCAGGGTTCAGCCGTTCACTTTGTTTAAATCAGATTTCTGCTTAAAAAAAATAAAAATCACATGTAATCTAAGACTCGGACAGTTTGGTCAATATAAATCTGTGGTTAGATCTGATTTTCTTGGTTTAACTGGACTAGTTTAGTTCTTTTGAAAACATTTCATCCCTCATCAAACAGATGTCTTCAGTGTTGATGTCATTAAAATAAGAATTTGTAGAGGTAAAATGGTCACATAAAAAATTCCGATTTTTTTTTTCTGTTAAAGATAAAGAAAATGTGGCCCCTGATTTGATACAATGCAAATTTGTTTTAGAAAGAATTCACCGTGCTGCCAGCAGCTGTAACCGTCTCTGTTGTATGGGCTTCGGTCATCTTTTCACATTAAAACTGCATTTAACAGTCGATCAAATGATTAAGTTGTTTACTTACATTTGTGTGTTTTTTCATCACACTGCTGCACTTTTTTGCTGTTTACCTCCATCTTGCCGATGATTTGAACAGAATTATGGGAGATTTCTCATGTTCATAGTGGGGTCCTGAAAAATCTCTGATTCAATGGCCAAACAGCCCTCCCCCTTAGCCCCTCCCCTCCAACTCACTGGGAATTAGGACACTCCTACCCCTTCACCTGAACTCACAAAATGGAGGGGGAGGGGCCAAGGAGTGAAATGGGATTCAGCCTAAATTTATCATCACCAAATACGTGGACTGGAGCGTCTAAACCAGGGTTCTTTGTGCATGTAAATGTGTTAAATCTGATTATTACAATTATCCAATTACTCGCAGTTATCTGACTTTGATAAAAAAAAAAAAAACAGGCTCATCACATGGATCCATATCTCATTTGGACTTCTCTACCAACACCATCTCTACCATGGGTTCATAGTTTTTATTCAGTGTATCACTTCTACAGTTGATACTAGTTTCTTCGTTGTTTGCAACCATTTCCTGATTTATGGAGCAGTAAAAGCTTTGCAGAGTAAGTTTAATAAAAGTGGGTGATGTAGTGCCCTAAAGGCACAATGGCTTACTCCACTTTTAACTTTTGGCACTCACTTCCCTTTTGCAAGATGATTTTCCTTTAGTCAGCGAGATGAGTCAATTCAGTCATGAAAATGAGCATGGCATCAAAATTTAGATGTAGATGAGACAGATGGACTGAAAACTCACAGAAAGCAAACTTTATCTATGAGAAATAATGGCAATAATAATATAAAAAAAAACAACTAATTAATAGTATTTATGTGACCATACATGTCTATAAAATATGTAATGTTAGCATGCTAAGCTACTACCATTTGTATTGTTTGTTTATTGGATATGCACATTGTAGGATTATCTTGCCATGAAAGAAAAAACCTTAGATCTACAAAATAAAAGACTTTCATGAGACCAGTCCATGAGAGAGCAGAGCTAAAACCCATTGTCCCCCATATATATGTCCACTACCTTTGCATCATAAATAGTTCATGCATTTTTTAATTTCTATTAATTACCTGCAACCTCCATTTTGTGACTTTTTACTTAAGCAACCTTTAGTTTATTTAATTACCACTGACCTTTGGCGGCAAAAAATGGAATTAATGCAGCCTTGAGTTTGACTGAGTGTTTACTTAATGTTCAAAGACAATGCTTAGTTTTTATATTTGTCAGGTCTAATAATTCCCTAGATGAATTAAAAATGCAAGTAAAAGCTGAGGCGTTAAGGTGGGGAAATGGTGCTGTGTGAGTTTGGGTTTTTCCAGATAAAACGTGAATAAATGTAACAAAATATTTCTCAGTATATTTTCATGTAGTCTTCCAGCATCTGAGGCTGTTCTGTTGTAATGATCTCACACCAAAAAGTTAACATGTCCATCTCACAGTGGGACTGCAACCTAATGTCTAAAACTAATAGGAGCACAGCGTGAAATCACACATTGATCAATTCCACACTGGTGTCTGCGTAGCTGAGAACTCAAGATTTCTTCACAAAAGTGGCATCCGAGTTTGGTCACCACCAGGTTCACTTTCTCCTCCGGATAAAAAAAAAAAAATATTAGTGTAATGATGGATCTATGGTATTAAAATCTCCACAAAGAAAACAGCCCATAAAAACATTTGAAATGGAAAATGTTGACCAGGATAGTGGCTCAGTTTTCAGTCGTTCATCTTTTGAAAGTGCTTTATCCTCATCACAGTTCATTGCAGGGCTGACATATCGAGACAAACAACCAATCACTGTTACACTGGCCCAGTGTATGGGTTAATATGGGTAGACCTCAGGTTATGATGTAACCAACTTACGTTATTTCAACTTTATGATAACGGAGTCTTGTCCGCTACAACTGTACGACGCTGAAATTTCATCCGTCGTTACTGTACATACATACTGTATACTGTACATACATTAAGTACAGTATCTTATTTTTTACTTTATTTTATTAATATTAAGTATAGTACATGTATTTGAGGAGTTATTTATAGATTAAGGGGGTATTAACGGTACTAAAGGGTTAATTCTGACTTAGGCGGAAATTCCAGTCATGTCGACAGCGTAGAAACGGAACTTGTTCGTAACCCAAGGACTACCTGTAGGTCCCTTTTTACTTTTTATATTAATTTTGTATTATTATAGGTCATAATCTTTCTTTTTTTTTTTTTTTAATTTAATGTCTTCGAAAGTTACATAAGCCCATGCCGGTCTCTCTGAATGTTTGAAGGAAAATGGTGGAGAATGTGTTTTTATATATGTACCCTATGTGACAGACTAATGTGACTGGAAGATGTTGTCTCTTATGCTTGAATAAAACCTAATAATAATAAAATAATAATAATAATAATAGTATTGGTATTGGCATCAATGATACCGGTTCTGTGTTCACTTGGTATCAGGTCGATACCAAAACATGCAGTATCTCACACCAGTACTGACTAAGGCTGCTGAAAAGTCACAGTATGTAGGAGGTTAAAATGGTCTGTCATTGTATGTCTGGAAGACACTGTCATAAATTTACGGTTAAACTTTGTAGAGGTGACCAGTTTTAAAAATTGCAAGCGCAGCTAAAGTATTTTTAATACCGGAGTATAAAAAATATAATCACCAAGTACAAGTGCAAATAATCTGTTATCATGGTTCTTAGCAGATCAAGGGCCAAAATCCCCACATGGAGGTTATGTTGCCCGTACAGTTATGGGAATTATCCTCCAAATCATGCCTCAAAGCCAGATGGAGGCAGAGTAAGGTATGAGGCTAGTCAGGCTACAAGCTCACCTTGCAAACTCACAAAAAAAAAAAAAAAAACATGTTCCCCTGGGGTTTTCAACTATGGCAGGGACCAGGTGGTCTATTACAATTCATCCTTTGTTCATTGGTTTCAAAGGCATTATTTGTGGCCATGCTTTCTCTTTACTGGCTGCCTGAGCATTTTCCCCTCCAGCATTTGTGGTCAATAGATGCTAAATTATAGCACCAGTTAAGAGCTGTTTGGTGTTCACTTCCAAGTTTTAACTCGCACAAGAGAGACTATATTTGTGGATTTTGATGCGGTGATTCTGTTGATTAAGGTACTGGTATATTTTGACTCGTATAAAAACAATGCGCATAACCTTACCTCAGTGCTACTGTGTATAATTGTAAGTGTTCCCTGGCAGAGCTGGTTCTTTCAACCGTTCATTTCTGCTTATTTTACAAGCATGACTGGCTGCCAAACCTTGAGTTTTAAACCCACAGTTTTACAGTGAAGGAATCCAATTACATCCGGCACCTGGAAAGACAGGAAGAAATAGT
>JAPSES010132058.1:0-15383 GCA_029822895.1 Maxillicosta whitleyi
CACACACACACACACACACACACACACACACACACACACACATATATATATATATATATATATATATATATATAAAATAAACAAAAAACACCAGGCTATAACATAAATTAAACCTGTAAACTACAAGTCTGCAATACCTCCTTATGGTGAGATCTGGCTTGGATTTTGTTCAGATTATCAACATTTGCAGTGAAATAAACTAATATTTTTACCACTATAAAGCTGAATGATGCTGTTTTTTGAATTTCATTTAATTAAATCTTTTCCCTGGGTTTTATAGCATACTGCAGTATGATGACCAGGTTTACCTCAAAATACTGGTCATTAACTATTTTCTCAGCATCACTGCTTACTCTCAAAATGCCCATATAGTTGAGGGTCATGGAGGCAAAGCCATGCAAAGCCACGAGAGCTGAGCGATACTCTGCTATGTCAATTCCACACCCCCACAGGTCCAGGACACAAGGAAAAGGTCCAGGTCCTGTATGACAACATGTAACAACTGAGTCAGGATGTCCGGTTAAAATAATCCCCACCTGGATTTAACTATGATAGTTCAGATCCTTAAGAGAAACAGTAAAATATCAAGTATGAGTGAGGGACACATTGGTCTGAAGACTCCCTCTCGACATGAAATGTATGAATGAATGAAATGAATGTGAACAAAACTGTATTTTCTGTCATTAAAAAGATTAAAGAACACCTGAAGCCTTTACTGACTGTCTCCCTTCCCTCTGATCCAACCTGGGGGCAGGAAGAGGACAGCAATGAGACCCCCCTCTGTGATCGGGACCCTGCGGACTCCTGGTGCCATGTACCAGCGCTCCACCACCACACAGGCCAGCTGGATCTGATCCACAAAGCCCTCGGTCTGGTGACCCTTGTACACTGAGATGGTGAACTCCATTAGAGTCTGGACATTCACTTTATTCAACCTGAGGAATTATGAGAAACACTTGGATTCTGAGTATTGTTTGGATTTATATCTGCCCTGTACTGTCAGTCTAGTGGTTCTACCTGATCCCAGGTTTGCTGCCTGGAACTGGTTTGAGACTCCACAGTAACCCCAACATCACCAGTGTATGTCACACCCATACTGGGATCCTGTGAAACTGTGGAACAAAAAAGTATGGTATGGGATTAATGATTAGTGATGTATTGTCCTGTTTGACATACACAGTATGTATTGAGTCGTATGGTTGATGGTTCCACAGGTTTCGGTGAGGTAGTGGGCAAACGCCTCCCAGCTGTTTCCATCTTCACTCTGGTGTAGGACATGGATGGTCCAGAACAGTGAACTTTTCATCCACAAGTACTCTGGACGGGTAGACTGAGAGCTTCACATTGTACTGCTCACTGTCCATTTTTGAAACCAGTGACCTACATGAAAATGTTAAGGTTAAGACACAACACACACAACACTCTAACCTTTTCTGTTTTATCTGTAGATATTGTAGATACTATGATGTAAAATAAAAATAATGTGAACATTGTTGTGTATTTTGTCCAAAGTATCAGATAGACTCTTAAAGCAGGGGTTGTCAAAATAGCTATATTTTCAAAAAAGTACATATACAGATTGAATAGAGCCAGTGTGTACATTTGTATGTATACTGATATCCCTCTCTTATTTGTCTTTTTGGAATCAGGTCAAAATCTAAATATTTTATGCCTGTAAATGTACACAGTTATTTTTAGGTGAAATTAGGAACCATTTTAAAAGTCTGGTTGTATTTGGACTATCTATGCCGGTCTCCTTGTTCATTGTCTGGTATCAGTTCTCTAAGATCAGTGCTACAGCAGTTTTCTTTCTGTGTGATTTTTTTTTGTTTTACTAAACAGTTGAGGAATCACTTTACTATTGTGCAACTATTACAAACCTCAGACTACTACAAAAACCAAATCCTGCAAAATATTAAATGCAAAGTGAGATACCACTTACTGCTCAGCAGACAGAGGAAGGTGTAAAACCACCAGGTTTGTCTTCACTGTGTGGAGAATCAGCCCCATCCCACAGCAGAGGCTATTCTGGAAACAAGAGGGCACCAAGCCACATAAACTCACTGGTGGTAAACCCAAATACCTGCAGCTACATACAAGGATTTCATCCTATTTCTGGTTAATTAAGATTCAAAGGTAATTCTTTTACTTTTCCATGCACAGGAGCAGGAACAATCATACCTTTGCCCCTGCTACAAGTGTTTCGGGCATAAATCATCACACTGCTTAAGTGTTTATTTTCTGTGGGATGATCCAGGAAACTAGTTTAAAAAAAAAAAAGAAAAAAAAAAATCTAGAACAGGTTTTTTCAATACCGTTTCCCTCCTTCAATGCCACCTTCATAAAAAAAAATTTAAAAATCTATAATGCCGAGGAATTGCTGTGTGCCTTTTTGCACCACAAATAAACCAAAATAAATGAATCACCAATTAATGTTTTATAATACAATAACCATCTGAATTTATGAGGTTGTGACTATGTCCTGTGTTCTTGATGCAGGAACTGAATGTCCTAATAAAAGCGGGTGGTAGTGTCATTTAATGATAACTCAAATCAAAGTCCATATATGACTTCCTACCAGAGCTCAGTAATAACTATATTGATGTTTCTAACCATTTCCATGTTATAAGCCATCAAAATATGGCCTAGTTGGTTAGCCAATCACGTTTTTTTGTGTTAGCTGGTTGTGGGGGGGTCTTGATGACTATGAATTTGCAAGCTGATTACATCAATGAGATTTAAAAACTTCAAAATATGCAATGTGCAACCTTTTTTAAAGTGGATAATAATGCATCTTGACTAAATAAACATGAGAGCAGTGTCGACTTTCTCTCTCCTAGATCACTCTGAATAAAAAACTCTGTGATTGGTTCAAATACATCACAACCAATCAGAGCATATATTAAAATTCACTGCAAACATGACGTCCGATATTAACAATTACTGTATTTGCTCTCGGTGGTTCCTCTGTAGAATGTGGTCAGGATGGGTGGTGGAGCACGTGCCTGCTTGAAGTTGCACAGGAAGTAGAGGCGTTGTTGTGCTTTCTTGGCCAGTGATGCAGGGTTGGTGGTCCAGGAGAGGTCCTCACTGATGTGCACCCCCAGGAACTTGGTGCTGCTCACTCTCTCTACAGCAGCGCCGCTGATGGTCAGTGGCACAGTAACTGATTTGCTTTGGCTGTTTGTTTTGCACTGGGTATGGCTGTTTTAGTGGTCGCGAGCTGAGGTATGTTCACTTTCGCTAGCCTAGCATCAGTCAACTCTGATTTTACCAAGACTGCATGGAATAAAAAAAAAAAATTCTCTACACATTTCCTACACTCGGGCTGACTCGAAAATGAGACCCAATGTCAAAAATTCCGGAGTATCACTTTAAAGTGTATCAGTACTGTTCTTGTTTATGCCATTAATTGTGCTTTGTGTATTACTTATAAGCAAGAGGTGTATAAATTTAATAAAAGTGATATACCTGTCATTGATTCTGGGCGCTGGAGTACAAGTAAACAAGCAGCTGTCAGTGAGCAAGATTGAGTGGATAGCATGTGTTCATGCTTGTTTGTGCAGATGTAAGCTTTGCACTCTACCATTGTGGTGAAATGTGGTGATATGTGGTTATAGTTCAGCTGAAAACTGACTTGGACACTGTACTTTACACTGTAATTATTTCACCAGCCACCACTGGAGGAAACATATGACCATTGTTCAGATTCTACTTACAAATCTGACTCCAATTCTCTATTTTCCTGTGTTCTTTATATTGGTTATTACCTTGACCATAAAATAGACCTGAAACAGGATTTAAGAATAGTAATGAATAAATCATTTAATGAGCATTAATCAAACTTACACAGATCTGTGGTCTCCCAAGTTTACAGAACCACACTCCCTAACCAACAGACATCTGTCTCCCAGTCCTCAGGAGCCCCGAATTATCTTTTTTCTGCTTCTTTATACTCTTCTATGGGGTGTTGCCTTCCTACTCCTAATTCAGCAAATACCTTCACATATCACCCACACTACACCTGACTGCTTCATTTTTACCCCCTGTCCGTGCACCCTAGGCCTCATAAAGTCTTATCTTTCTCCATAGTCTAACAATGTAAAATCATACTCTTCCCATATCCCTTATTCTAATCCCACGCTCTACCCTTCTAAAAACCAAGCTAACCCACCTGTGACACTCTGTATTATTACGTTCTACCCCTTGAAACCTGTAACCTTCTAATGTCAATGAGTCACACAACTCAGAACAAATCAGCAAAACATCGAAATCATAGCTACATCATATTACATTCTGATTACAAAACATAGAATTCATGATTATAACATTTCATTTGAATTATATAATGCTTAGGTTTTTAGATGTTCCTCAACTGTATAATTCCGACAATCCCCCTTTTCATATTGTTTAACACTGTGAGCTCAAATACACCTATTAGTACAACTGCAAGCATATTTGCAAAGCTATCATCATTATTATTATTATTATTATTATTATTATTATTAAGTGATGGCCTGGTCTCCTAAAGGGATTTTACGGTTGTTGGTCCATGGCAGTTGGTCATCTGCTTCTGCCTGGGATTTATGATCGTACAGCTAGCTCGTCTACGACATAAGGGAGAGGTTTACAGCACTTCATCCTGTTTTGCAACTAACAGTGTTTTGTCTTCTGTTTCTTCAAATATTGTGGACTCTGTTGGAGGTTGTATTATTTTGCAAGAGCCGACATGGATTCAGGTCGTCCTTTCCACGACCTTAACTGCCATGTGTATTGTCAACAGGACTGAAACAATTTCTTCAACCATGTCCTGTGGCCTAGAAATCATTCAAGTTGGAATGGGTTCATAGTAATCATAAATGTCAGAGTAGTCCAGTTTGTCGGTCTGTCCATCAGCCTCATCATTATTGAAGTCAGTGGTGTCATTGACTAATGTAATTGATGCTTTAAGTCCTGGTAGAATTGTAAGGGAGACAAGGGAGATAGGGTGGTGGTTGGCCAGGCGGTTGAATTTAGGGTTAAATGAATTAGTAATTGGAGAGATTAAATACCAGGATCACTGAATAAAGTGAGTCTGGGTCAATGACCACTACTGGGAGCACATAGGGTGTGGCAAAAGCTGATGCACATATAACACACATAACAGACCGTCGTGAGACAGGTTACTTTTACCCTACTGATGATGTGTTGTTGCAATAGTAATCCTTTAGTATTAGAAGTTTAGTATTAAGTTTAGTATTAGAAACATGGTTCATGAATAATTACATTAAAAAAGTCTCTCCTACTGTTTTGACATAGATCCGGTGCTGGTAAAGTTAAGTAACATCTCCCATTTCCCCATCTCCCACTAACATAACATAGTCACAGTCTGGACAGAGGATACAAAACGTCTCTTTTATATCGTCCAAGTTTAGTTCTAGTCTAGATCAAGTGGGTCTTTCTAAATTTAGTTCCTGATGCTAGTGTACTGTGTCCCTGCCCTGTACTGCATCACTGTACTGCATAAGAAACTATCAGGCCTTTGTCTTGGTCTCTTAAAGAACAGCTGTTTGGATTCAGGTGAGTCCAGGTGTGGAAGGTTGTTGGTGCAAAACTGTTTGAGGATTTGTTATTTAAAATGATGTCATAGGTTTATAGATTATAGATACCCTTTCAATTTAAAACCTAGGTCTGAAAGGTCTGTGAAAATGTGACGCTCTTTCTGGACACAATCTGTTATTCACAGGTGTTAGCAGAGTTATGAACAGACAGATTCTCCATAAGGAACACCAGAATTTTCCTCCAGGCATCTTCTTGAGCATGACAGTGAGCCACCATCTCTCCACCCCACACATTTATCACTGCACAAAACACAGAGACTAACCTTCAGCAGGCAGTAATATGTCTGAGCTCCACATTTATACATTCAATGACAAACTAGTGTCAGATCAGCTTACCTGTCTGTTTTATGAATCTTACATTGCTGACAAGTACGTGTTCAGAGTATGGAGGTTCAATCAAATGGCCAGCATTTGGGTATGACAAGGTGGTCAGTAGGTGGCAGTTTCCTGCACGCTCCATCATTTCTTTTATCTGAGAAATACAGGTTTAAAATACAAAAAGGCTTCAATAGAACAACCCATGTCAAGCTGATCAAACAGACATGAAAAATAAAGAACCAAATAGGGTTAACTCTTCAAACATTTAACTGACTGCATATCATGATGAATTTTGGAGAAAGAGGGTAAAACAAGCTTGATAAACTAGTGAGAATGTCTATACATAACAGTAGCGTTATAACTTACATATAACATAAGCCCTTCTTGCGCACATTAGGTTATAGATTGGTAATAGACTGTATTATTGTATAGTCATGAAAGAAAGAAAGAAAGTAAAGCCTCATTGAATTCTAGGTTTTACCAGTTTAGCCACTTCTCTAGCAGGGTTGCATTGTGAGACTCCTGTGTGTGATGCATATCCTTACATCATGGCGATCAGAGGTTATATTGGGTGTAGTGTAAGGTGTCAATAGTGTTACTACTACAGCCACATAGATCTACAGTAGTAGAAGAAAGTTTTTAGACACCCGTAAAATTTTACATCTTAAATATTGTCATGAAATATCAACAGAAAAACCTTTTAGTGTTTTAAAATGTGTGGCTGCATCAGGCAGATAAATCCAAATGTGTTATGTTGTTCAAACATCCTGTTTTGACTACAGAAGGGAACATATGAGTTTGAGGAACAGCACAAACCTTGGCAGAGTTTAATGACTTAAGAGTGATTCTTAGTATGCAATGTATCATAAATGCATGGAGTGTCCAAAAATATTTTTCCACTGGTGTATGGATCTTGTACTACTTCAGATGATGTAAACAAATATTTGGAGTTGTTCAACATCTACAGTGTGTGCCTGTCTGTTTTGGTGCAGAGGTGACCCAGATAGTGAATTTGTCGTAAGCCACAGTAAACTGGGGACATTTAATGTTAAAACCAAGGATGTCTATTGGAACATGATAAGAAATCATGTGGTCCTCACTATGTTATAAAGCTATACAAGTCTAATGTAAAGATGTACCTTTCTGTTGTGTATGTATCTTCATTACTTGAAACCACTTACATGAACTCCCTTTACATGTATTCCCATTTTACCATTTACCTACAGAAAAATTAAGCCAAGATGTTATGTTGTGATTATATGCGTTTTCCTGCAGCACTTCCAAACAAGAGAACAAGAATGAACAGGACAAGCCATTCATGTTCAGTATTATAGTTTTATTGCCAAGAATTTTAATATCAATATGTTAACTGAAGCATTTAGGTTTTTTCCAGTATCTCTGAGCATTATGCAATCTGACTTGTTGGTGAATTTGCTGAGAAGACAATAACCTTTCTTGAACATTTTTCTACTTTCTCATGGTAGCATGATACTGTATTTTACACCCATTACAAGACTGATGGGTAGGACCACTTGTCTCAGACCAGCAAACCGCTACAACATCTGCCTTTATAGAGAAGGTAACGCTTACTGATGAGTGAAGGGAACGTAATTAGCAGCACCAAGCTGCTATTTACTCTTAATTCCTATGGAAGCATTAAGGGTGTAGTGTTTCACAGAACAGTCTCTCCATTTTGGCTTCATTTTTTATTAATTTCATAATGGCATAGCGGATGGAGAAAGGATGGCATTAAATTACTTAAGATGCATAAAAGCATAGAATTCAAAGGTATAATGTATTTTTCTCATGATTGTATCTAGTATCCTATGGTCTTAAAATTCATAATATGTAACATTTCCTGTTAGTAAACAACTACAGAGAACTCTGCACCTCTGTCACCTCCTCACTCACTATTACTGGCTTTAGATACACACTCAGAGCCTAAATATTGACCCTAAGTAATAAACATGCAAGGAAGAACACAAAATATAGGAACAAAATTAAAATCTTACACTATATTTTTAAATATAAAGCACATTTAAGTATAATATAATACATTCAAATAAAAAAAAAAAAATGCCTCTGTTCTCAGGAATGATGCACCAGAGGAGCTCCAGTTCTGTGAAATGTGATATTGTGAATATAAATGTAAGTGACTTGATATAAACAATTTCAGAGGAGGATTTTGTCATGTCAGTGAACTCACATCCTGTGCAGACTCAGACGCTGGCCAGTTCTGATCATCCTCACCTACGATCAGCAGCAGAGGGCACTGCACACGACCAACCTGCTCAGAGACAAACAGATTCAGCTTTTTGCATGGCATCTGTGGATGTTATTCTTCCCCTCTGGTCTGACGAAAAATAATCATTGTGACTCACATCTACTTTCATGGTGGGGTCAGTGGGGATGGGCAGCAGCAAGTCTCTGTAGATCACCTGGTTGTCCGCATTGACACGAATCTTTGAAGCATTTCTGATTCAAGAGTAAACAGAATTAGTATTTTATTTGATTTAGTCACTGCAAGAAAACCTGCTGCACACCAGTTGAGTACTTCAAGATAATCAGCTAATACAAATTATAAAATCAGATGAAGTCATGTCCCCTCTGTAACTGGAGACTATGAATATATTACCTTTGGGAACATTAAACTGTTTAAACAAAATCATGTATCAAAAAACAAAAGGCAGTCATTACCTAATAAAGAAATTCATTACATTTGAGAGTTAAAATGAATTTTAAAGTTTGTCAAGTTAGCCAAGCAGTGGAGGCATCAAAAGTGGTAGGAAACTGAATTCAGTCCAAGGCACTTTAAGGTTTTTACATTTTCAGTTTTAATTTCAATATAACATCAGCGAATACCTCCATTTTTTTTTTCCTTCAGGCCTGGGGTTCTACACAGGATCTTAGATGACAAAATCATTTGGCCCAGCATTTGTGGGAGGCCCATAGAAGAGTGGAGGGGTGGAGGGGGTGCAGTGGATACAGGCTAGAAGTTGTGAAAATTTGAGTATCCACTGTAAGAGAGGCACAGAAGTGAGGAGTTGGACATTGAAAGCATGTTAAGCTTCGTTTTCATGGTAACTTAAGTAACATTATAGTTTCTTATTACGATTTTGAACACTGAGCGAAGAGCTGTTTCTTACTCAGTGAAGATTAGGGATTTTGAAGCGACAGTTTCTCCCTCTGCATGTACCCTCTCTGGGGTTGCTAGCATAGAAACACTCCATCAGTACCATGTTCCCTGCCCTCCTCCAAGAATGTCTTATTCCAGTAACCAATTTGACATCAGGATGTCCTTACTCTTTCATTTATTCTAACATTCATTCTGAGATACCGTAAAGTGCCTTGCTAATGATCCTGATCAATCTCTAACTGATGCAGTGAATAGCCTCTCATTTCTTTACTGTCAAAGGGTGAAGACACACCAACCTGACTGCCAATCATCACTAGAAAATGTAGTCCAACTGATCAGTCGGCTCCTGTCTCCCCAACGCAGTCAAAAATGTGTGAAGAACACATCGACTAGAGCGTACATTCTGCACTTGCGCAAAATGTAAATCCAGAAAATGATGGAACATCTTTCTAGATCAAAACACAATAACAACTGCTGCTACTGTAAAGTAGTAGTCATAGATGACGTACTTCATACAGTATTCTATCAGCTCTGCCACAGATCCATCCACTGGCTGCACATGACTTCCACTAATAGACACTGCACACCTGAGCTGCAAAGAAAAAAAAATAAAACACAAAATATTTCTGGAGCCTGCATAAACAAGGCTGAACTGTACCATCAAATATGAAACACTTTTCTAATATTAAAACAATTGAAATATTCTTTTAATAAGTTAGATAAATCATTAACAAATAACAATGATAAATATTTCATGTATGTGTCTCTCACTTTTACAACATCAGAGTAAGCAGCCATCTTTAAAGTCATACTGGCACCTAAGGAAAGGCCCATCATGGCAATACTGCTACTGCAGATCTGAGGATGATGCTGCAGGACTCTCAAGGCCGTCTGCAAGAAAAACATTATCAGAAAGGTTACTGATACCGCTGAGGCCATTAAAGTGTGGATGAATCAACATGTTTAATGACCCTGACTTTACCTGAACATGAACAAAGTTTGATTTGCCTGAATATATATAACAAAAAAAAAAAAAATCCCGGAATATATGTGGATGAATCACTATATCGGTGATTCAATCTCTAAAGTAGTTTTTATGGCTTTATTGACAAATCAAAGTAAACAGCTTCTCTTTTCATATTTATAGTCAGATTTAATTCTTTGGCTAAATTATTATTTCAACACATCACATACTGAATAATATATAGTATACTCTGAGTTTTATTACACATGGTGGGATGCTAAGTGAAATTACCTCAAAATACTGATTGTTCACAATTTTCCCAGCTTCACTCGTGTCTTGTTTTTGTTTGAAAGGGTACATATAGTTGATGGTCATGGAAGCAAAGCCGTGTGAGGCCAGTAGAGCTGAACGACTCTCCAAAAGGTCAACTCCACCTCCCCACAGGTCCAATACACCAGGAAATGGTCCAGGTCCTACATGACAACAGGCAAGACGCAAGTCAAAATTAAAGACATCAAACTGCATGGAATACATCTTTATGTTAATAATAAAAAGAGAGAAATAATGATGGTAAAACGATTTAAGATCAAAATACTGTGATAATTAGAAGAAACTTGATTATCTAATTTTAAAAAGAGAGAGAAGCAACTGGGGGTTGTAATAACTGAGGAGATGTGGGAAGAAATTTGGGTTAATGCAAGGGAAATTTCAGTTTGTATCGGAACAAGAATTGCACCTTAAGATACTGCACAGAGCACATCTTTCACGAATATAGAAAGGATGTCTCTGCAGTTTGTCTTCGATATTAGACAGAAATTTGTGATGTTATGTCTCTGGTCTTGTGTTAAAATACAAAAATATTGGAATGATGTATTATTTGAAATACAAAAAGTTCTCATAATGGAGCATGAACTTGACCCAGTTTCTCTGCTTCTGGACCTTCCTAGTGTCCATGTACCTGATGCATATCACAAAAAACAGTATAATGTTATAACATTATGTGCTAGGAAAACTATTCTACACCACAGGATTTCAGATAAAACCCCTTCAGTTGCAGGGTGGCATAAACATAGTAATGGAATCCATACCCCTTGACTTTCTGACCTGTCTCATGCACCACAAGATCCATGCCTTTGAAAGAGTATGTAAACCATTCCTTGACTATTTTAATGTGAACATCTTTACTATAATGACAAGACCATTTGTATAAAAATTATTTCCTTTCTATCCAACTTTATTTGTATTGTATACTATAAAATGTATATTGTACCTCTCATACATGTAGAATATATGTGTATGTGCATATATATATATATATATATATATATATATGTTTTTTTTTTTACCACTCCTAGCTTGTGTTTTGCTTACTACTCCTAAAGTCTGCACATAACAGTGTTATATTTAATGTGGTTGGAATCAGCCATAAAATTTTGTGCAAATTTAGTTTATGTCATTAGAAAGATTAAAGAACACCTGAAGCCTTTACTGACCGTCTCCCTTCCCTCTGATCCTACCTGGGGGCAGGAAGAGGACAGCAATGAGATCCCCCTCTGTGATCGGGACCCTGCGGACTCCTGGTGCCATGTACCAGCGCTCCACCACCACACAGGCCAGCTGGACCTGATCCACAAAGCCCTCGGTCTGGTGACCCTTGTACACTGAGATGGTGAACACCACTGGAGTCTGGACATTCACTTTACTCAACCTGAGGAATTATGAGAGAGAGAGTCAGATACTGAGTATTGTTTGGATTTATATCTGCCTTGTTAGTCTAGTTTAGGGGTCACCAACCCTGTTCCTCTAAATCTACTATCCTGCACATTGTAGATGTGTCCCTCTTCTAACATACATGATTCAAATGATAAGCCTAGCATCAAGCACTGCAGAAGCCTGATAATGATCATCAGGTGTACTGGAAGAGGGAAACATCTAAAACATGCAGGAGAGTAAATTTCAAAGACCAGGGTTGGTGACCCCTACCTGATGCTAGGGTCACTGCCTGGAGTTGGTTTGACACTCCAGAGTAACCCCATTGGTTCAACTCCCACATAAGTCCCACCCATACTGGGATCCTCTGAAACTGTGAAATAAAAGGAAAAAAACAATTTAACCTGGTGAATGATTAATTCATGATTTATTGTCCTGTTTCAATGCATTGAATCATACGGTTAATGGTTCCATGGGCATCGGCAGTGTAGTGAGCAAATGCCTCCCAACTGTTTCCATCTTCACTCTGATGTAGGGCATGGATGGTCATCTGAAAACCAGGAGGGGCCTCCTGGATCAGGACAGTGAACTTTTCATCCACAAGTCCTCTGGATGGGTAGACTGAGAGATTCACATTGCACCATTCACTGTCCATCTTCAATACCAGTGACCTGCATGAAAAGGTTCAGATCTGTTATGTATTATCCAAAGTACCTGTCATATCTATGCCTGTTCTCGCTCTGGTTCCTACTCTATCTCCTCTGTCACCTTTGACCTAATTTCTCCCATCAGTCTCACCCGGCCACCTGATGAACCACAGGTGTGGCTCATTAGGTTTCAGCGCTTCCCTGCCAGATCGTTGTTGCCCTTGCATAACTTTCCAGTGTTTTTTCCTGGCTGTGTAACAGTTTTTGACCTGTTTCTGCTTCTGACCTGCCTGCCTTCCTCTTCCCTTTGACCTCTGCTCTGCCTGACTCCGAGCTCAGTCTGTCTTCGCCAGTTTGTTTGCTTCTGCCTGTCCAACTACGGTTCCCTGCCAGTTCCTTGCTACCCAACCTGCCTTCCGTCTCCAACCTAGCCTTCAGCCTGTCCCCTGTTGGATCTCCCGGTCCTGGACCAACACCGACCATCGACTTCACCTAACCCCTCGGACTTTCCTTGTCTTAACACTTCCATGTTAAGGAAACAGACTTTGTGTGTTGAAGTACTGAGACTCAGAGTTTTATTGTTCTTGGAACAATAAAGACTCTTAGAGTGTCTGTTGGTCATCTCTTGGGTTCACTTTTTGGTTCATTTCAGTATCAGATACTATCTTTTAAAATACAATTATATATACAATATTTCTCCAAAGCAATAGAGTTCTCTGGTGTGATCTATAATAAAACAAAGGAACAAGAACAGAACACAGAACTTTCTTTGTATATTTTTCTACATTTATTTATTTATTTATTTTTTGTAAATGGTCTTATTTGTTATCAGTATGGATTATTCTATTTCAATAAATATTGGGGAAAAAAACAGTAAACCAAATGTAGGATGCAGACTATATCTCAGGGCATTGTGGGTAAAGACAAACCAAACAATAACTGAGGTTTCTTGTTCTTTGTCTTGTCCTCTCCTTTAGTAATTCTTGTTGCAGTGCCATCATAGGAGAGGAGGGGAACATGTTATTCAAAATATTCAGTTTGTTTGACAAAGTGTGGTGTGACAGTGAACTCAGAACAGCTGAATGTTCTGAATTATAAATTTACTAGTATGTGACCTGTAGGGAACCACAGGCTGTAGATGTGAGTGTTTTTATGCTAGGGAGAGCAGACATTTGGGAAAAGATGTAAGTCTATATTGTATGAGTATTGACATAAAAATTGTTTGGTAAGTAATTCTTTAAGATGTGACCAGCAATTCATATGTGCAGGTGCACCTACATAGTGAAATACAGGTAGTCCTCAGGTTACGACGTACCCAACTTATGTTATTTCAACTTTATGACACTGGAGTCTCGTCCACTATTACTGTACGACACCGAAATGTCATCCGCCATTACTCTACATAGGTACTGTATACTGTACATACACTAAGTACAGTATCTTGTTTTGTTTGTTTTTTTTACTTTATTTTATTAATGAGAAGAATAATACATGCATTTGGATAGTTATTTAGAGATTTAGGGGGTACTAAAAGGTTAATTCCGACTTACACGGAAATTCATGTTATGTCAACAGCGTAGGAATGGAACTCATTCGTAACCCGAGGACTACCTGTAGTAAGCTGTGGAGCGCACGAACAGGATGGGTGGTGAATAGTTTGTAACATTGGGGCATTTATGAACTTAAATTCCTAATATATTAAATTGGTCAATAAAACAATGTCAGATTTTTATGTGGAATGGCAGGAAACCTAAGGTTAAATTACCAACACTGCAGCTCCCAAAGACCAAGATGGGTGGGGCCTTCCAAATATAGAGTATTATATTCTATCTTTGCAAACCAGGATCATTTCCACATGGGTAAGTGAATGGTTTGAAATAGTTAGTTGTGTGCGGATAAGGGTGTTAAAAAATTACCACACCAAGTTAAATAATGACAAATGTGATGTGGGCCTGGAGAAAGCTTGGGAAAATATGTAACCCTCCTGTTATGTTAAGGGTAATTTTGACCCGTAACATAACAGGAGGGTTAAGAACACTCATCCTATTCATCTAATAACTTTGACAGACGACCCAGCTCTCACCACAGCAAACAGGGTCAAATTTTACACTTTGGCAAAAGGCAGGTATTTTAAGAACCTTTGATCTCTTTGAGAGATTGGCAGAGATTATTTTAATCACTACAAGGCCAGTACCATATACTAACAAATAAAGATTTCTACAAATATCTACAGGTCAGACATGTGTACAAGAAGAGCAATTCACAGGGAATTAAGTGATTCACACCCATTATAAAGATTTTTTTCTTAATTATAAACAGCAAAAACACTTTGTATCTAAATTCTACTCTGAGATTCAGAGTTTGAACTTGGATAAACTTTCAGGGTTAAAAACATCTTGGTGTACTTTCCTCAGTTGTGTAATAGATAACGATGGGTGGAATGACATTTTGCAATTATCCTCCAAGATTTCAATTTGAAACAGATACAAAGAGATGCAGTATATTGTGCACAATATTTACATAGCTCCATATATCTATAATAAGTACAGAACAGGAACTTCAGCAAACTGCCCCAAATGCAAATTCTGTGTTTGTACTAGGTTACACTGTTTGTTGATCTGGAAGGCAGTGTGCTTAAATATTAGTACAGCAATAAGTAACTAGAAAAGCACTCAGAGAGCGCAAACCTCTGTCAAGCAGCACAGTTCCCCCACATATTGTGACTGACACCCAGCAATATTACTCCTACATTTGTTTTGTTTTGTTTTTAAATCTATTTTATTAGATTCTTGACACTGGAAACATTCCCAAAGAAATGTGAATTACATTCTGCGAACAAAGAAATTAACAAATCCACATTTCCGTAATGGTGGTTTTCTTCAGGATGTAGCTCCATAACTATTGAAGATATGTCTATAGAAAAGTCCATGAACTATATGAGAAAACATGAGTTGCCATCTGGTGGACATTTGTTATTATTACCACAGCAACGCCAATGATAACTAATA
>JAPSES010132065.1:0-39815 GCA_029822895.1 Maxillicosta whitleyi
GGGGGTTATTACCGATGCACATCCCTTCTAGTTTCTACATGAACCTGCCTCTTTTTGTTTCATCTGTGTCATCAAACACGTCTTGGGTGCTAAAAATCTGATACGTATATGTGAACAGAGACATCATCTGACAAACACAGCAAACTACACATAACAAAAACTGGTTGATATTAATTTTCACAAATGCAGAAAAAGATGAAGATTCCAGATGGAAAATAATAAAGTTGATATTCGGCTCCATTGCATTTGTCTGATGACTTGTCTTACTTTTCAGATTCTCCTTTTTCATCCCTGTGCTCATTATTCTTTTATAGGTTATAGGTGTATAGGTGTATTGCTTTCACAGGACAGAGATGCTACATAATTGAATTGCTTGTAGAAAATAATACATTAGTGCTGTTACTTAAAGCAGCATTAATCTGAATCCGAATACATCACATGTAATAGTAAAACACATCAGGGAGCATTTTACTGCTCAATAGCTAATCTTATATTCCATACTCTGAGAACATTTTATCGATAAAAATAATACTTACAGACTTTTATTTAAGTAATGTTTTCGATGTAGAATTTAACTTTCTTTTAATTAATTTTCATCACATTGCATTATTATTTTTACCTAAGTCATTTTGCTTGTACTTCATATAGATGTTTCTGTTTGTAGATTTATTGTGGACTTAATCCCAGAATTTGAGAAATAGTCTGGCCAATTGTTTGGGCAGTGACAAAAGTTTTATTTTTTCAGACATGTCTGCCTTAATTTGTTTTAAAAATTGCCACATGTGTCTTAGATACACTGAAGAAGAATTAGAAGCATTTTTTCCTCTATATTTAACATTTCTTACATGTTTTGTCACCATTTATTATGAAATAATACTCTGCATTTTACATTCTTCCAGTGAAAATCAGGTACTTTCCAATATTTAATTCATCGATCATTTAGATGTTCATAAAAGCTCAGGTTAAACTTGAGGGTTATCATCTCAAAAAACAGAGAAAACTGAAGAAAAAAATGACTTTTTCCAGTAAAATATGTTATTAACAGAGCATAAAGTGTCTATGACAACTATCATTGATCCAACTCCATGGGTTTTACTGGTGAATGAATGTTGTAGAAGATGACAGTGTTTCCATGTTTACTATGGAGCCTCTGAACGTCCAAATGGGTCATATCTGATGAACATGAAAAGATGAATAACTGTATTTTACACCAATTATTTACATGTATTAATAGGATTAGTGGATTAACAGGTATTAAACAGCTTAGATCAGTGGATGGTTTTGGTCACTGGTGGATGTTTGGGTCTTGATAGATTAAGGAAAGAATCCTTTTGCGTCCCTGACAAAACTTTTTGGCTAAGTAAAATATTAAAAGGTTTTGCCACTTAAAAACTATTGAAACATATAAAAGTGATAACAAGCTAAATCAGTTTTTATTCTAACTTCTATTTGACTAAAAAAAAATTTTGATACAGATACACCTGCAAACAAAACACAAAGTGGAAATTGGTAGGAGAAAAGTCCTTGGCCTACTTCTTTAAGTCATGCAGCCCAAAGTGGTCCATGCCATGTGTTAGGTCTTTAGTGTGAGTGCAGCTCCTCAGTGAATGCGCATGTTAGATTATAGACACAAACAGTTCATAATAACTTAGAGAGACCTTGACTGAGCCCACAAGGCTGTTTGCAGGCCCCGGTCTGCGGTGTGTTGTGGGAGGGGGGGGCGCTGTGTACTGGCATGTGACAGGGGAGGGAGGGAGAAAGGAGAGAGGAGAGAGGAGAGGAGAGGAGTGAACCAAAGCAAAGCTAAGCAAAGCTGGGAACAACAAGGGGAGAATCGGGGAGGGATTATCAGTTAACTATGCTTATCTGCTTGTGATATGGCAGCCCACTGAAGTGTCCAGACGGCCGTGTCTTTCCTCTTGAACCCGGTGGTTTGTCAGCTCGTTGTCTACATGAAGGCCCGGATCAATTTAAGTTAGAGTTAGCAGTCTGCTGTTAGCTCCTGCTGCTAGCTAACTCCTGCTACTGACTTCAAACAACTTGTCAACAGCAGATCGATCCTGGACCGGACACAGGGCTGTTTTCACCGCTTGTTTGTTTTAGCCGGTGGACGATTTCTCTTACCCTGAAAATCTCCCGAACCAGAAGCACTATTGAGAGAGGTAAGCTAAGTTGGCAAAACAGCTAACGTTATTTAAAGGCACACACGGGAATGTGGGTCAGCCACGCTAACAGCTAGTACTGTTCAGTCAACATTCAAGGTTAGCGCTAACTAGCTAAGTTAGCTAGCCGTGCCACTTCGACGACCGACTGACAGGCTAAATAAGGCTACTTAGTTAGCATTAGTACTGTCTGCAGAGGGAGACAAAACTTTTGTTATCTTGGTCAGTACTTTTAACATCATATCAGGCATCGAAAACTTGTATCCAATTACAGAAATGTCAGTGACTCATACAATTCACGGTAACGTTAGTTGATATTTCCGTGAACCAGTGTGACAGGTTCTTTGAAGTATCTCCAAGTTTTCACGTTACTGATGTATTGTGTTTTTTGTTGGAAACGATTCAGAAAGGAACTTGTGTGTTTGTTTTACCGTGGGCTATAATGTACAACAAGCATACCTACATAATGTGTATTTGTCTTCAGTAAGAAGCCGCTGTGGCTGTTTGTCAGGGCGCAGCTACATACATGGACGGATTAATCCACTAGGGGGCCCGGGGCAAATATGTAACCCCCTCCTTCAAAGCCCACTCCCCCACCACTACCAGCACAGCAGTGACCAGCAGTGTGTACATAGTGTATGCACCCTGTCCCCTTAAAGCATCCACTCAGTACAATGTGCACCCTGCCATGAACTGAAGCAAACAATAATAACAGATGTCTCCTGGCTCCAAAAGAAACCCAGTTTACTTTTTGAGGTAATCTAACTAAAACGTCCAGACCAAACACTGTAGCTTGGCTGTGTTGTCATAGGCCCAGAATGTTTATAGTAATAGGTCGTCTATTTGTATCAAGGGTTATGTTGTTTGTGTTGATTTTTTAGATAGCATGATGCTATGTACATTTATTTTCCAGGGTTTTTGGCTGTTCTCTGCATTCTTAAAGTGAATTTTAGGCCTTAATATGTCTTTAACATTACTTTGACAAATATAATGTGGGTTGATTTCCATTTGCTTGGTTGAAGCTTTCTTGAGGAGAAAAAATTTAAATCTTATCGAAAATCTAAAGCTTGCTTCACCATAAGCGAGAAAACTGTGAAATTAGGAAGTAGGTAAAAAAAAAAACAAAAAAAACATTAGATTGCTATTGTTTTGGAAGCACAAAAAAATGAATAAATAAAACAAAGCCACAATCCAATGTGACACTAAAGTTATGTAATCATATATGGCTGTGAAATAGGTCTCATATTGCAACTTAAAAATGCAATGTTGAAAACTGCAGGAACATGTTTTTTTTTATCTAGGCCTACAAGTTATACTGTATTTACTCTCAGCAGTGGCTGCGTTGATGGGCAAGACTGTTTTTTGGAATTATTCCATGCAAATTAATTTATTAAAACAGGGTAACAATTGGAGAAAAGTGTATTGCCTTAGTCAGTAGTCACATGTTGCAAATTTGCCTTCATGTTAAATTGGGTCTTTCTTTTTTCAACTGGCTTGGTTGCTCTGTCTCTGCTCATAGGTAATCCTGGTATGACCATTCGTCGTTTGTATATCTGTGTCATAAGCCTCTTATGATCAAGGGCATTCCCTGGCTGTTCAAACACAACTAGTAGTAGAGGAAAAGAATCGGGATAAGACAACCTTAAATAAACCCAGTGTTTAAGAATTAATAAAAAAAAATGTATAGCAAGGTATGATGCCCAGCACTCAGAGTCTAATATTTAGTATTTTCAAATTTAAAACAGAACAAATTCATACATCCTGGTTATTTCCTTATAAAACACTTAACAATCAAGGCAGAGTCTCGTCAAAAGCTGTGGTTTAATATAACATAGTATGTGTTAAAGAGCTATAAAATTAAACAGTATGCGAAACTAACATAGCAAACAAAAAATATACACGCAAAGTAATGGAAAACAACTACATAAAATGATAATAACATCAGCTTAAAAATACACTTATTAATACAGTGTATATTAACCTCTTATTGTATTTATGCTTACTCTTTACATGTTCTGGTATTCTTACACAGTGGAGCTATGATGACGACGTGACAGGAGGGGAGGTGCTGAGTCAGCTTCAAAAGGAGTCATGGATGGGTTTCAACAAACTGCTACAGAGCAGCATGAGCGGGTGAATGGCTACTGTGAGCCCAAGTCCCCCCAAGACAGCGATGACGTCAGGTGGACAGCACACGAGGGTGAGTCTGTAGGTTCGGACAGCTGTGGGGGGACCAGTGTATCCGAGCTGACAGACCTGCAAGAACTGAAGGCCAGGGAAAGTGATGATGATGAAGAGGAGAAGGAGGGAGTGCCTACTGCTACAAGCCTGAAAGGGGACCTGAAGAGACGAGAACAAGAGAGTCTGGATCAGGAAAACGATCACAGCAGACAGAACAGCAGTGCAGGATCCAGCTACACAGGTAAAATTGTACTTGTATTTTACAGGGTTCCTACGTAGTCTTGAATTTACAAATTTGCATTTAATACTTTAATAAAAGTAAAAGGTATTAAATTTGATATGGTAGGTCTTAGGTTATGTTGCCATAAACTTGGCTGTATTGTGTTTAAATGTGTCTTGTAAATGTAAAAGTAGAAAGAAAGTAACTTTAGTCTACTCTGTTCCACCTGTTCCAACCCAAATCAGGAATCAATTATTGTAAACTTTGCAGAAATGACCACAGAACATTCAGTTTTGTATACATTATGTATGTAATATTCAGTCTCTGCTGGTGCAAATTAACACATTTTCTTAAATTCTAGGAGTCCCCACTTTTTATCTGTGAATAAGGCATTAAATTCTGTTGCAAGTCATCTTAAAAAGATCTTAAAATTAACTTGTAGGAGCCCTGATTTTATTAAAACAGTCCTTCATCAATCACACAATGTTACAGCTCCCAGATTGATATTTAGAACATAGATAGAAGACCTAAGAGTAAGATATAGTGTAATATGTGCAATAGTGCTTGCCTGAAAATGAAGTGTAGTTACTAGCCGCACTGCTCACGTCTGTGTATCTTTACTCAGACCTGTCCCATAGCTCGTCTCCTTCGCTGTCAGAACAGCTGCGTCTCGGCCGAGAAGACAGCACCGGGTCTGGGATCAGTGTGGAGTGTAAAGTCTGTGGCGACAAGGCCTCAGGCTTCCACTATGGAGTCCACGCCTGTGAGGGTTGCAAGGTAATACAGTTTGTGTTACACTAGAAAGATTGCAACAGGTGATAAAGGCGGTTTTGGATCATCTTATGTGACTCACTGAACTGGTCGTGTTGTTTCTCATCCAGGGCTTTTTCCGACGAACTGTGAGGATGAAACTGGAATATGAGCGGTGCGAGCGCTCCTGCAAGATTCAGAAGAAGAATCGTAACAAGTGCCAATATTGTCGATTCCAGAAGTGCCTGTCTTTAGGAATGTCCCATGATGGTGAGGGAGGGAATGTCTGAGTTAAGAACTTTCTGAATTAAGTTGCATTACTCGCATTCTTTTTATAAATCCAGACTTTAAGGAGGACGCTATTTGCTTACAAGAGTTTGAAGAATTTTATTCAGTCTGAAATAAGTAACAAATCTCATTTATTGCAAATCCTTTCTAATCTTCTTTTAAATCTCATTACATAAAAGGAAAAAAATGCAAAATGGAGCATTACAATACAGCACATATTAACCGGTAACTGATTCTTATTGACAGTAAAATGCACATAACCATGTATTCTCCTCCAGGCAGGAATAAGTTTCTTATTCACAGTTTAAAAAAACCCAGATGGATTTAATGAACTTCAGCTTTACTAAAGGCTTCTTGTGTCTTAAAACTAGTAACTTGTTTCTCAAAACAAAAGTAAAGCCATGTTAGAGTACCCAGCCCTGGTACATAATAAACCCAGCATGTGTGTGTGTTTTCACAGCGATCCGATACGGACGCATGCCTGAGGCGGAGAGGAAGAAGCTGGTTGCAGGCCTGCTTGCAGAGGAAGTGAACCTCAGCAAACCCGGCGGCTCAGACCTGAAAACTTTAGCCAAACAAGTCAACACAGCCTACCTGAAGAACCTCAGCATGACCAAGAAGAGGGCCCGCAGCATCCTGACAGGCAAAACCAGCAGCACCTCCGTATGTACCAACTGCATGAGTAGTTTTTTTTTTTTTTTTTCCACAAATACTGATGGAGATGTACAGCAATGAAAAAAAAACAGCTACACATTGATACTAGTGTTTTCATGAATGTATATAAGCAAATTATCTTTATGTAAAATACAGTCATTGTCCGTCTTGAGGTTCATTTCATTTGGCTGATTTATGTTCAGGTATTCATCTTCCTGAAAAGTGTATTTTAACTACATGTTGGGTGATATCCAAACAGACGATTCTTAAGTGCAGTAACCAGTAGAGGTGGACCACATCCTCAAAAAAACTATTTGTAAATTCAGTGAAATAAGGTTTCCATACCATATTTGGTTAAGAATTTTACCTAGCACAACACCATAGCTTTCCAAGGTAGGTATTTAAACAAGTATTTCCACACACTCTTGTAATTTCAAATATTTTCAACAACATACCTCCCTACATAAGTTCAGAACTTAAATGTTCTCTACCTATTTATTTATGTGATAAAACAAATAATATTTTGTAAAGGATTTTGGTGTTTTAAAGTAGTGATATTTAGCTTTTTTTTGTTTTTTTTTAAACAAAATTCTCTATTTTCAAACATTTCCCTGTGGTCTATAATGAACTGTAAATCCTCTGTTTGGATCTGAATTCTTCATTCATTCCACTCCACAGTTTCATCTTCAACCTTATTTCTGAGTAATGGCACCAGAAATGTTTTTTGGAGCGCTGGCCCTTTAAATTCAAATGAACCAGTTAACGACCCACCCCCTCCAGGTTGATGCAGTGTCCTGTTTGACCACTTGTGTTCGTTAATACAACCAACAACTGAACATTTTAGGTGATCTGCTCGAAGTTTGGACATATTTTCAGTGTGGACTAAAACCGCTGCTGCTGACAAACAATGATGGTGTGCTCAAAGAAATGATCAGCAGAAATTTTGACATATGTGCAAATGTCATGACATAACTAGTTATAGACGCAACAAATTAAGAAGGAATAGAAACGGGTTGTAGAAATCATAAAAAAAGAAATGTAAATATGAAATGAATGAAAAAAATGAATATGAAGATAGTTTTGCAGCACCTGGAGGGTTCAAATTCAAACTTTTGGAACTATTAGGGTTCAAATACACTAATAAATGAACCAAACACGAATACAAGTGGGTTTAGATAAATAGATGCGTCATGCCAGTTACATTCACTTGTCTGACTCAACTCATCCTCAGCAGAAATGTGTCCATGTTTATAGATACACCCGGAAATGGTTGATCAGTGGCCTTGTTTTTGTGTCCCCCCTCAGCCATTTGTGATCTACGATGTCGACACTCTCTGGAAGGCAGAAAGTGGTTTGGTGTGGAGCCAGTTACTCCCCGGTGCGCCCCTGACCAAGGAGATTGGGGTCCATGTGTTCTACCGCTGCCAGTGCACTACGGTGGAGACTGTACGGGAGCTCACAGAGTTTGCCAAGTGCATTCCAGGGTTTGTGGACCTCTTCCTTAATGACCAGGTAAGTCACCTCACCTGGACACGACAACTGCATTTCCAGCTCAACTCAGGTTGTAACGATGTTCTGGTGTTATGATTAATCGCAATTTTAAACCTCACGGTCAATTAATTGTCAAGGCTGACAAGAACTGTCTCATAAGAGCAGCACCAAAAACATGCAAATATGCACTTCCCACATGGAACGAAAGCAACATTACAGAAGCGCTGCATTCAACATTCCGTGGGGGGAGGGGGGGGCAGTAAACAATGGTTTCAGCATGGAGGGTAAAGGTAAATAAGCTTCACAACAGCGGGTGACGTAGAGGAATTAGTAACGCATGTTTAATTTCACTTTCACTTTGCAAAGGGATGTATAGTCTGTGCGTACCCATTGTGAGGTATGCATAGCACAGACAGAGAGCCCCCATGTATAAACCCCCCGTAACATAATCGCAGTAATTGTGAAACCACAATTGTGACAGCAGTTTTAAGATGGTCAATCTGTCAGTCCCTTCGTCCATAATTCCATAATAATATTTTGAAGCAAAGATTTAAGAAAAAAAAAAGTAAATTGTTGAGCAAGTGTCTGAGAAGGGAGTTTTTTGGGGTAGACAGTCCTTCCACTGGAGCAGGGGACATCCACAGAATCATAGTTCCAGGGAAATAGTCCTGCATTGAAGTGTGGCTTAAATTTTTGTGGTCAGTTTCGGAGGCCGTACAGTAATGTTTATGCACTTTCCACAGGTGACTTTGCTGAAGTACGGTGTACATGAGGCTATTTTCGCCATGCTGCCCTCTCTCATGAACAAAGACGGACTATTGGTGGCTAATGGTAAAGGCTTTGTAACCAGGGAGTTCCTTCGCAGCTTAAGAAAACCCTTCAGTGAGATCATGGAGCCCAAGTTTGAGTTTGCAGTTAAATTCAACGCTTTAGAGCTGGATGACAGCGACTTGGCCCTATTTGTCGCTGCCATTATTCTATGTGGAGGTATGCTATCCATTTTACATATTTGACCTTTAACCTCACATTTTGTTTACATGACTGTATTTTATATTATTATCATCTTCATTTATCCAACTGTATGTAATTTTATGTTATCCTTTACCTCATAGCATAAACGTCTAAGTCATATTTTTGGCCAAATGGTAAAATTAGCATAACTTTACTCTCCTAACACTGCTGCTTCATTTTATATAGGTATCACAAATATGACTTAGGCAGTTATGCTGAGGCTAATGTTATGATCAGGGTTTTCCTATTAGAATATTTAGGTAACATTCAAGCTCTAGCTTTTCTTTCTTATATAGAGATATGGTAATAATGCTCCAAAATTATGATAATGCATCAAACTTTCTTGTGAGTGAACCCCCCAAACAGCCCACCTGCATGCTTGTGTTTGTCATAATATGGGGAATACAGTTTTAAGATACATACTATCAAATCTTGATTTTGATTTGCCATTTTAAAATGTGTCCTATCATCACAAAATGATTTAACTCTAGACTATAAATAAACGCTGATGACCCTTGTATTTGAGTGTTGATTGTTTGCTGGGTGACTGATCATAAGGTGACCTTTTGTCCTCCTAGATCGGCCTGGGTTAATGAACGTAAAGCAGGTGGAGCAGAGTCAGGACAACATTCTCCAAGCCCTGGACCTCCACCTCCAAGCAAACCACTCTGACTCTGTCTACCTCTTCCCCAAGCTGCTGCAGAAAATGGCCGACCTCCGTCAGCTGGTTACTGAGAACGCACAGCTCGTCCAAAAGATTAAAAAGACTGAGTCGGAAACCTCGCTCCACCCTCTACTACAGGAGATCTATAAAGACATGTATTAGTATTCTCCAGCACAGACTGCTTTTAGCAATACTGTTACAGACTGAGTTTATAATAATAATACACTGCATCCAGTACAAGCACTGTTCCGTATACGGGCATGGATTTTAACATGTGCGGACAAGGCAAAGTTGCATTGTAGGGCTAACACAATCAGCAAGGTCTTCTCAGTGTCAGCACAGTAAAGTGTGTGCGTGTGGGTGTGTATGATTGCGTGAAGAGCATCTGGAATCATTTGCTACAAGTCCTAGTTTCCCATTTTCCCACAGCGGTCACTTAACAGAGTGAATGATATGTTTTCTTACCGAGCCTACTCCCATTTCATCCCGATAGCGAAGCTGACCCCTGAGCAGTGTGTAGAGAGAGCTTCTCCTCGCTCACCGCGCCTCGGTTCAGCTCGGGTTTTATGCTGTAAAGGGAAAGCACTTCATGTTCAGATACCAGTGGCAGAGATCAAATAGAACTGTGACACAACTTCTTTTGATACCAATGTCTCCTGCAGAGTGATTGTTCTAAGACTTTTTGGTGAATCGAAAGATGCAGAAATTGTTTATTTTGTTTACAGCATCATCATCATCATGATCATCATCGTCATCACAATGAAAGAGCACTATCTTTGCCATTTGGTTTATGCAACACAAACTGGGCTGGCTCCAGCAGTGTAGAGCTCCCTCATTGCAGCTGGCTGTGCAATACCATTTGCATTTGTCAATAAATGTGGAAACCCCAAATTATATATAGGTTTTGTCTTAAAGCCATCTACCCAAGTGGTAACTAATGGACTATGCTGCACAGGTTTAGCTGAAGCTGACACTATAAACACCTGACCCAATGAAGTACAAGGGACAGCATGTTTTCTTTTGTTTCAACACACAA
This sequence comes from Maxillicosta whitleyi, assembly GCA_029822895.1. NCBI lineage: Eukaryota > Metazoa > Chordata > Actinopteri > Perciformes > Neosebastidae > Maxillicosta > Maxillicosta whitleyi. The sequence goes on from JAPSES010132065.1 coordinate 10,458, forward strand.
ATTATCATAAATTTGCCATTTTATTTTATTTTTTTTTTTTATAGTTTTCTTAGTTTACTCTTTGTAATTATGTTACTAATTATTTGTAATTGTTGATCATTATTTGTAAGGGCAAAATATGAATTATTGTCTTGTTTTATGTATTAAGTATATGTGTTATTTCAGATTATATGCCTGCCTGTTAAGTCCAGGTTGTACCAAATACATCATCAAACATAACAACAAACTTTTATTTGATGATAAGGGATTTGGAATTACCTGAAAGAAGTACATAACATTATCTGACAAAAGCTGACAAGAATTGACAAGTTGGCATCTAAAAGCTGTAAGAAGTAATTTCTCTGTTCACAGAGTATTTCCACAGAATTATGTTAGCAATTCTTTTATGTACAGGTACATTTGTTTTACAATAGCCCAACATCAAATGCTTCCAAGTGTTGTTTTTCTATTTCTCAAGTTTCTTTTCTTACTGTACTTGATCTGAATGGACTACACAGTATGTCAGCACACAACACACCTGCACACGTCTTATGGAAATCCTCCTCTTGTGCTCTTACTCTTGTCTTTATCCCTATCTACCTCTGTGTGATGTATGATCTGTGACAATATTCCACTGTCATCTAATCTCTTGACATTCTTGCCTTAATTCCTGCCTCTGGAACACATTGGCAAATATCTTTTTTTTTTTTGGCTTTTATGTGCAGTGTGCCAAGCAAGCAAAAAGGTGTGGATGGATAAAACTAGAAAGTGCACCAAAAAGACTTGTATGTAAACTACCTCTGGCTGTGTGTTAGTGATGGATTGAGATTATTTGTGCACAGAACCGTGTTATAACTTGAAAGACTTTAGTCCCTGTAGTCACATGTAACCAAGTTGCAGGTAGTTACATCTCGCTCATAAACTTTATTAGAACGATAAACATTTTTCTCCGTTTTTATTTAACATCAATCTGAACATGTCTTGGGTCGCATTGGACTGACAGATGTGACCCAGAGCATTTGGAGAGCTTTGATTGGTTCTATTTATTGATTAACGTGGAATCTGAGCATCGTTACGTACAAACTGCGTCGTCGCGTTTCTATTGGTTGTCGTTAATTGGTAAAAGGAAACGGCTGTCATCTATTTAGATAACACAATGGCAGGCACCCGGCGGCATGTTCAAAAATAGACTGAGGCAGTAGTCGGAAATGGAGCCGTACGCGTCTTCTCGGGTTGGACGTGTCTGCAGGTAAGTAGGAAAGCAGAAAACTTACCCTCATAGTCCATTCGTGAGCTAATTCCAATACGGCAGTTGCTGTGGGAAAAGAGAATGAAGTTGCATTTAGTAGCCGATTAAAAAAAAACGAAACGTGGTAGGCAACCCGCGTGGATTGCCTTTTTTAAAATTAGTTTTCAATAACTTTGTCCTAAATTATACCTAATATATTATATCTGACGTAAATTGATACATTCGTCAACTATGCGCAGTTGCTAGCGAGTTCATGGTGGTATTTAATTTTGCAGTACCTCAAAGCTCTGATTTCCGACTGTACGTAAACACGCGTGTCAATTTCCAGTGGAGATTTAATGTGTTCGCTAAATTTATTATATATAACATGCCATTTACGCATTTTTAGAATAGATGCTATCGAAGAGGTTTCTTTAGAGTGCACAGGTTTCTTGTAGATTTCGACAGACTTCGACGATATGTTACTGTAATTTATATTCTCAGATTAACTCGTTAAGTTTCAGACTTCAGGTTAGGTTAATATAAAGTCTCTAAAAATCAATGAACTGTTCATAGAAAAGGTCAGCACGTTGTTTGACTGCAGGTGACTATAAAGGAAGGGCGGTAAAAAGTAATTGACTTTTTTTCTTTCTTTTTTTTTTTAAAACAGGTATTTCTTAAATGGCAATTGCAAATTCGGTCTGAGGTGTAAATTTCTACATGAATCGTCAGTGTTGCCATCAATCCAGATATGCCAGTACTTTCAGAAGGGTACATGCTGGTATGGTGTACACTGCAAGTAAGTTTTTTTTTTTTTTAAATATATATATAGGCTATGTGTGTGTGTTGTAACCCACTACATGCATGTTGTGCAGTTCAAGTTAAGTTTATTATTTATTTTATTTGTAGATACCTCCATGTGGTTCAGAATGAAGGCGCTGCTGCGGCCTCCACTGCTGTGGGTAGAAGGAGCTCAGTGCCCAGCGTGTCCTCCTCACCCAGTGTGGCTCATGCTGTGTCAGACAGAAGAGGGTCAGAGCCAGCTCTGCTGCAGGCTGAGGCCACATCCACACAGCAATGCGGCAGAGGAGTCCGTGTGAACATCCCAAGTCCTCAACAGAGCACAGAACATCTGCCAGCACATATTGAAGAACAATCTGGTATCTGGACAACCCTGTTTTGATATTTGCATGGTGGTTATGTAAACATGTGAGGTTAACTTGCTTTGGTTTTGCAGCTTCTCTTGATTCTTGTTCAGCTGCTTCTCCAGAATCTTTCCAGAGCTCTGAGGTCATTCAAACAGAAACAACTGATGGAGGAACAGCACAGGTTTGAGTTTTTTTTTTTGTTTTGTTTTGTTTGTTTTTTTTAATTCTCTGACAATGTGTACATCCATTTTTAAGAGACTAACAGTGAACATTGACACAGTCAGCACTAGAAACATTAATTTCAAACAAGGATTACAGAATGATTAATACCCCCTTAGTGTTTTTTTCCCCTATGGACTATAAAATGAGTTCATTTCTGTTTTTTCTTGGTTTTTAAGTAAGCAGGAACTACTTTTACATCCAAGAATATTAGTTTTTGCCCCACTTAAAACATTTTTTTAAAAAAACCCTGTGTGGTCATTGCATGGTTGATTACCATTCCACTAAATTTCTGTTCATGTTGACCAGTTAACATCCTGATAATACTTCTAAGTTTTTTGCTACAGCAGATGTTCCTATATGAACATTGTCTCCCTCTTTCATTTCTTCAAACACCCCCTTGATAAACTAAACCTTTTCCATATTTACACATATCCAAACCCTGATACCCTCTTTCATAATGTTTAAAAGTAGATGCATTTCTTTTTGAGAAATGCATGCTTTCATCATGTCTACTACACTGACCATAGACAGGGTCCATGTATCTCAACCTGCTGTGAAGTTTGCAAATGTGATGTGCAGTTTCAGAGAACCCTTATAAAACTGGAAGTATAGGGACACATCCCACGTTTCTTAATTAGAAAATACTCCGTTCAGGAACAAGGCCTAATTAACATTAACCTAATGGAATATGCAGTTTACATGGTGCCTTAAAATTCAGCTTATTGTCAATAGAAACAATAGTGCCTTATTTGCGTGCATCCAAATGTTTTCTTTGGCATTTATGAACCTAGAAGGCTTTTACTGTTTGTGCAGGACTCTCCTTCCACTGACTCTATGGAGAAACTGGGGGCGGCTGCTGCTGTTGCCTCTGGTTCATGGAAAATGGATGAAAAGCAGGCCTTCCTCCGCAGCAAAGACATCACCTGTGGGATCTGCATGGACAAGGTTTTTGAAAAGCCAAACGAGAGGGACCATGTTTTTGGGATTTTGCCAAACTGCAATCACTCCTTCTGTATACAATGCATCATTACCTGGAGAAAGACAAAGGACTTTGGGCAGGATGTGGTGAAGTATGGTCTCCGGGTTTGAGTACATTTACCCGCCATTGATGACAACAACAAATAATTTGACAGGAGTTTTTAATGTGTGTATTCCTCAGGAGCTGCCCACAGTGCAGAGTGAAGTCTACATTTTACGTACCAAACAACTACTGGGTTGAAGGGGAAGAAAAGGAAAAACTAATAGCTGCCTTCAGAGAGAGATGCAGGTATGATGGAAAGATTGCCAGAAATAAATGTAAATTAACTAATAACCTTGTTCCCTCAGACTTTTTTTTAATGAGCTAAATTCTATTAGGATTTTCTTGTTAAACATAACCAGTGTCAGGCTTTTTGTCTTACTGGATGATGCTAACATGAACTCAAAGTTAAAATTTTTATTTATTTTTTTAAACTACATGAAATATAAACTTGATCACAATGCTTTAAATATTTCTCATCAGATTGTCTGGAGGCTTCAGTAAGTTGTTCTTCAGGCCCTAAGACGAGTTAAATTTTAAAGTTCTTATTGAATTTGTGCATGACATAATGGATTACAACGGCGAACTATCTTAAATTGATATGCGTATTTGTATGGTTCATTTTGGTACCTGGCACTTAAGGTTTGCACCGCCTCCATACCAAAGTCTTCAGGGGACAGGTGTGAAGGAGCATGAGGTACGAGCCAGAGTAAAGAAAAAAGTTTCACACTGTCCGTTCAAGTTACAAAACTTTAACATAGCATAGCAACATTTCAGTCCTCGGGACCCTTTTCAAGCAGAGCCATAAAAACAGCATTTACAAATACAGGCAAACGCATGACCTACCCTGTCAGAAGTAGCAAACATAAGCTGAGCAAGCAGGAGGACTAGTAACTGGTACTTCACCAGCTTTTTTTTTTTTTAGACCCAATAATAAAATTGGGATGCATTACCCCCCCCCCAGGATGTGCCTAGTGATGACTTCAGATAAATGCTAAATTATATAAAATATTGCTGCCAAAATTGGGTTGTTCTCAGTCCATATTTTTAAAATGGAAAGTGCTTCATGACATTAGTCTACATCTGGTTTGAATTTTTGGCCCCTCTGTTTTTAGTTACCACTTTCATAGAAGCACCCATTAGTATCCATGTTGGACATTGTGGTACATGGTATGTCAATTAGTTTTTAGTTGCATATTTGATTACAATCTGACCAAATTTTCCCCAGTTAAATTTTTATTTCAGAGACTGGAGTTGATTTGATGCACCTTGTAGGTTTTGAAGTAAAATGTTACTTTTTAGTTTCAAATCTGCACTTGAAATAATTAATTTGCTATTTGTGTTTAGGGAATTTAAGGACTTTCAGAAACCAGACTTGTATCTGAATTTGGTACATTGATTTTAAGATTTAAAATGCAACTTTACATGCAGAACTTGAGGAATACTATGTTGGCTGTGGAAATGATACTAGGATTCACTTTAAAATCTGTAACCACTAATGGTAGACAAAGTATGTGGTGAAGAAGGCAGACAATAAAATTCAGTTAAATAAAGCAATAGGTTAGTAACTCGAATAAGTTGTCCCATTCAAACATCATGTTTCTTGTAATTCTAGGAGGAAAAAGTGTGACTATTATATGCAATATGGCTGCTGTCCCTTCAAGAAGGAGTGCCTTTATCGACATGATCCAACTTCAAGATGCAGGTTATTTGCGGTAAATTTCTCTTAAGTATGCTCTTGTCTCATTGTTGGATGCATAATATGTCCTTTTTTTTTTTTTTTTTTTTTTTTTTTTTAAAAAAAAAAAAAAAAATTGTCTGTCTTGTTCTTTCTCACCAGTATCCTGAGGATGACTATGATGGTCTAGATCTACTCAACTTTGTCATAGCCCTCTTTGATAATGAAGATGACTCCGACTTCCCCTTCTATCTATTCCGGGATTGTGAACTCTAAGAATCTTTGACTTTTTTGCCAGTGCCTGAAACCACTGAATGGGGCTTAATTCTACATTTGCCTCAGGACTGTGTCCCTCTGTTTTGACACTTTCTGTCCTCATTAGAGTAGTAACTATAATGTTTAAGTAGCTGTACTCTATCCACCATGGACCAAATTGATTTTTAGTTCAGTCTGACTGCTGCAGTTCATGTTACTGACAGACCTTCCTTCAGTGTCTAATCTGTAAAATGATCCTACAGTCTGGAATGAGAACATCCATACACTCTGCTCATAGTTTGTTGCCCTTGATCTAAATGTTAGCTACCTAGAGAAAGAAAACTTGAATTTCAATCACTAATGGATTTTGTGCTTGAAGTTTTTTTTTTTTTTTTTTTTTTGTGTTTGGGTTTCTTTTAACGTTCCCTGCCTTAGTATTTCATAGATGTTGCACACTGTAGCCTTCCCTAGCATACTTTACTATCTCTTGTAATATTTTGTACCATTTTTGATATTTTAATAGTAGTGCTGTGTGGATGCTATTTTAATTGTCTGAAGATGGAACGTGTACTGTACCTTCATCTTGTTAATGCCTACTCCTGAAAATACTTGTAAGTTTGTCAAGAAGAACATAAATGGGTAGAGTTTTTAATTTCTTTTAAGCAACTTGTACTTGTACACAGAAAATAAAACTTTACTTCACATTTTGTCTCACTGAAAAAGACTTGTCATGCTCCTCATTGACTCTTGTGTTAGTACCGTTTTTGAACACTAGGTGGAGGTGTGTATCAACTATGGTGCGTGATCCACGAAGAAGAAATGTAAACACAAATGGCGGGTTGTGTGGGTGGAAAGTAGAAACTGACTAGAGGTGTCCGGCAGTACATCCGTGGTCTGGTGTTGTGATGCTGTGAGTAGTTTTCTTAACAGCAGTATGTTTCTGAGTCGGTTCGACGGCCAGTCCAGGCTGCTGGTCCGGTGTCTGCTGTCCGGGCTCTCCGGTGCTCACAGAGCGTTGGATGTTTTCCAGAAACAGCAGCGTGTTAGCTCCGAAACAACTCTGTATAATTTAATAGAAACACTATGTCAAGAGGAAATAACCTGCCCTGTGTCTGAGGCACAGCTTCTGACAGTGTGAGTATAAACCCGGTTAAGTTTCAGTGGAAGTTACCACTAACATTCTTGAACAAATGGTCATGTTACGGGCTTGACTTGAGTTTCTTTATTCATCTTTTATATGTTCTTTGATTTGCTTGGCAACGGTTGGGAAGCTCACGTACTGACCCATGACTTTAGTAATACTACCACTAATGAATTATTGGTTAGAAATCTACACACGTACTGTATCTAATGGATAATTGCTTCCAAAGCCCATTAACATTAATTCCTTTGGAGGTTTAACAGCATTAACCCATAAAGACCCAAACAGCCACTGCCAATGAAATTGTTGTTTGTCACTCACAACATAATCCACTGGACACCGAAGTAAAGTAAACGTTGCCTTTACTGGGTAGAACTTGGGAAGCATTACAAATGTGCAGTCTTTGCTTGTCATGTCACTACTATATTCTAATGATGTTATTACTCTAGGTTGTACGTAGGTGAAAGATCAATGCGCCTAACATAAAGTAGTCCCTGTGAGATAACTAAAAGTAGTTCCCATGTCTAATGTGAACATAACACAAACTACTGATCTAAACTGTTTAATACCTGCTGATCCATTAATCCTATCAATACATGTAAATAACTGATGTAAAATACAGTTTGCCATCATTTCACGGTCATTAGATATGACCTATTTGGATATAGTTAAGTTCTTCTACAACATTACTTCACCAGTAAAACACAGTTTGATAAATGCCTGGATGGAGACTTTTTTTTTTTAAATGTATTTTGCTCTCACATTTTCCTCAGTTTTCTGTTTTTGATATCTTTGAATTTACTCTGAGCTTTAATGAACACGTACATGATCAGTAGATCAAATGTTGGAATATAGATGCTTTACGCTGAAAAATGCAGACATATATTGCAATAAATGTTGATTAATTTCTTAAAGGAGTGATCTTTTGCTTTTTCATATAAAACACTACAAGTCCATCTTCAGTTCTATTTCTGAGTGATGACACCAGAAAGGTCATTTTGAGCACTGACCCTTTAATGCGCATGAGCCACTTCAGGCCCCACCCCCTTCAGGTTGTTGACTGCTGCAGTATGGACTACAACCACTGCTGCTGACAATTAGGGCGTACTCGGAAAAATGTTCATCAGTAGTCTTGATCTTATATGTGTAAATGTTGTGATGCAACAAATTGGGCAGGAATTAAAACAGGTTTTAGAAATCCACTATTTTTTTTTTCAAAATTAATGTAAAGCTAGCTTTGCAGCATCTGAAGAGTTCAAATTAAACTATTACGAACTATTAGGGTCCAAATACACAAATAAATGAACCAAAAACTAATAAAAGTTGGCTTAACAAAATTACTTCTTTTAAAAGTCAGAGAAATTGATTTGGGAACTGCAACAAAAGTAGCTCTGGGTCTTTATGGGTTAATTCCACCCGTGTTTGACATGGGGTAGGCGTCCTGGAGAAGACAACTATAATGTTTTCCCAATGTTTTAAGTGGATTAAAGCTAATGTTTCAGTCATAATCTTCACATAACAGGTTGTACTGTTTATGTAAACAGGATGAAAAATACTTAGATTCATTCCTTAACCTTTATTTAACCAGGAAGACACCCACTGAGATCATGATCTCCTTTACATGACCTGATCAACCCGAAGGGGAAAATATACTTTATTTTCTGATAGTTGGCCACAGGCAGTGAACATAAGACTCATGAATTTGCAATCGGAATTGTAGTAGTCCATCTTGGATTTGAACCGGCAACTTTTCACACCAAAGTCAGTAGTGTAAACCACTAAGATACCCAGTTGTATTGACCAACATTACATTAATCAGCACATTTCTTGTGTGTTTCTTTGGGCTAATTTGTAAATATTGTAATGTCATTCTATTTCTTAAATAAAATTTTTTAAAAAACTAAATTGCCTTTACAAGTTGCCCATAAAGCTCAGAACTGCTCTGTCTTGTGTTTTAAATTTATGAGACACCTCATAAAAACATCAACTACACACTAGTAATGTCTATAAGTGTTAATGTAAGACCCTTGATTTTACTTGTATATCCCTATGCCTTACACACATTTTTCCTCACTTCTGCAGTAAACCCTTGGTCTGCCTGTTCCCAGCAATATTCAAACGAAACCTGCTGTCCTTCATTCATCTGGTGCACTCTTTGCTTCCTCGGGCCACAGTCTTCCGTCTGCTTGACTGTCTCCATCAGGACTCCCCTCTGAACCCCTGGGTTGCGGCTCTGGTTAGACAGCTGGGAAGAAACCTGTGCCCCCACAGTGGGGACCCTCTTTACAGTCCACTGTGCAGCCAGAGACTCCTGGACCTGTCACAGCGCCTTGGTGGCTCTGGCGAGGTCAGAGGGTGGGCCAGCTGCCTCAGTGGTCAAATGGTGTCATCATCTGCTTCTCAAAGTACATTGGGTTTATCAGAGCTGGGAACACAAAGGAAAAGAAAGAACACTTTAATCACTCTGGAATCAGACAGTGAGGAGGCTGGACAGCAGAATAAACGGATGAAAATGGGTCTGTGTGGCAACGAGGGTCCAGATGCAGGAGTTCAGGGCCAGACTGAGGACACATCAGAAATATTAGAGGGTGCTTCCACTGGAGTATCAGCTGAAGTGCTGCAGCCACCACCAGATGCACCATGTGATTCCCTGCCTGAGCATATAAAAGTAAGAAACACAAGCAGGTGAAACCACATTTTGAGTTGATCAGCACCGGCTAGTTATTACTGCCAAGCATCAACCAATGATTACTTCATCTTTTTACTTTAAATGCAGAATGAATGAAGATCATTTTTGATATTTCCTGTCAGAAACTGAAACAAGGAGATGCTGCTAACAGTTATTTTATCCTATGTAAAGTGGACAAACTTTGATTTTTATCATCAAAAAATCAAATTTGAGTTTTTTATTATATTATTATTATATTATTATATTTTATTATTATTATTATATTTATTATATTTTTACAGCTGTTGAACCTGTTGTTTTTTTCACACATGTTCTAATTAGTTTATTTTTTATTTGAAACGTCAACATTTAAAACCAAAAACAAAGAAAATCATAGAAAAAAATGTTGTTCGTAACATAAGATATGTATCCCTGTTTATTAAGGTTTCTGTTCTTCAAATAAAAGAACTGTTGGAAAATCAGGCAGAGGTAAGAAGAAATATTTACTTATTAACAGGAAAAAACGACAATTTAAAGAGACACGAGTGTCATGACATGTTCCCTGTTTGAATGCAGTGGGACCCAAGCCCCACAGATGTGTTCAAAGTGCTGAATGACTGCGACCCCCCTCAGGTATTTTCATAAACTATTTGGTTCACATTTTTTGCATTGTTAGTCTGAGTTATCAGTTATGCAAATCACTCCCTTACCATATTCCTCTTTAATTTAGGTGGAGGTTTTATGTCAGATGCTGAGTTTACCCTCCCTACCAGAGCAGACTCTGCCTAAACTATGCAACAGTGTTTTGACTCTTACTCCTGACCTCAGCTACAGCACAGCAGCAACATTACTGAAAAGCCTCCTGCTAGAAAAGGTATCACAACAAATGTATGAATCATGTCAAATCAGTAAATTTGAGTACTGAAGGAATGCTCTACTTGTTAACATGCAGGTCCTGTCCCTGTCAGAACCAGCCTCCAGATGTCTGCTCAGCACAGTCACATCATTATGTAGCTCCTATCCCAGGCCGATGTGCCATGCTGTAATTGGTCCAGTGCTAGCGGACAAAAACATAGGTGAGGAAACAAACCTGCACATTTATTAGTTTGTGACACGTTGAGTGTGGACATTAAGTGACATTGAAGGGACATTTATTTGTGAGGGTGCAGAATGCTTTTGCTTTCCCTCTGCCTTCTGTGCCTCCTAAATCCCTTTGTTATAACCAGGGCATTTGTTTTGTCTGTTATGAGCTTTTTGATTTAGGGAAATGTTAACTCTGGTCCACAGTTAGACATAGTAGAGATGTGCCTTAATGCTGGATACCACCTCCTGTTAAACAGAATGAAGAGGCGGTAATAAAATCAATTCCAATCTAACAAAAAAAAAAAACCCTGATTGCTTTAATTATTAATAATTGAAATATAATTACAACTGTTATCCATTTCTGGAAAATCCTCCTAAATCTTACACATGTGACCTTTTAAGTGAGAGCTTCATAATATTTTATTCATTATTATCTAATATAATACTTTGAATTTACACATATTCACCATTATCTAGTTGTTTATTTGGACGTTTGCACTTATTACTGCCTGTATTTGCCCGACCATACTTCGCAGCTACAAGGTGACTGGTTAAATGTTTCCTTCAATAAAAAAAACACCTAATTACTCTTTATTACATTAAGAAAAGACGTTGTATATGTGTCACAATCATTCAGGTTGGTCAGTACTTAAGTTCTTTGCTTAACATTAATGGCAATGAAGCAGCCACTCAGGAAATAGCAGGCATTCTGTGTCTTGGAAAAAGGAAAAAAAAAACAACAACACTCTTTGCTTACGTTTATAAAATGTATTTTGTTTTTCAGGGAATCCACAAGCTGAGCTGCTGAACAGATTGATAGAAAACTGCTTGGATCCCCACTACAGACTCGTGATGCTTCAGTAATATTATGTTGTTTAAATAAATTACCTTCTCAGGAATGGTGTAACATGTTAAATCAAGAATCAGAGAGGACTTGTTTATTTGTGAATTAAAAATGCAAACATGTATCTTTTCCTCTTTAAGAATGACATTTGAAATACAGTGGAGTGAGGCTGTGCTCTCCATTATCCACAGCTTACTAGATTCTAAGGTAAATCACATGATTATTTGGAGAAAATATATTTGAAAACAGTCACAATACAGTATTCATTGTCATTGAGTTGCTTGTTTTCTTTCAGCCTGACCTTCATGAAGAGCTATTTGCACAATTCACCAAACAGCTGGTCACCCAGGCTCCTCAATTTACAAAATCTGTGAAGTTTGCCAAAATGATGCTAACAATCCTCACCAAATATAGCAGCCATGTGAGTTTCTTCAGTGAATCAAACAATATATCAGTAGAAAGTGGGAGAGGTCATTTTAATCATTGTGTACATGTAATTTATCTTTTGTTTCTCAGGTAACTGCAGCACATAGAAACGCTCTGTCCAGTTGCCTGATGCTGAATGAGACCTTCCTCAAAAAGCCTCTGCAAGCAGCTTTGAAAAGAATCACACACACATAAACATATTCCACGTAAAGGCATGTTAATAAAACTGTATATATGTTTATTAAAGGCCTCTAAACAGTGAGAACTGTGTACATTAAGGTGTATTCTATTATCGGTTACAGAATGTATCCAAAATAACTGTTGTATAACTTATACGCCTCCTGCTAATTTAATTGAATTCTCTAAATTCTTTGTTTTGTCGATAATGTACAGCTCTGTGTGTTCTATATTTGTTGCACTGCTGATTTTTCATTGCAGTCTGTTAGTCTTATTTGTTCTGTGGCAGGATGCAACTCTACTAATTTTATAGTTTATTTAATAAAGTAATAAATGTGTAAAGATTACATTGTCTGGCATATAATGATTTCTTTAGGCTTTTCCTTTTCAGGGTCGCCACAGCGAATCACTTTCACATGTTGATATAAAAGTCAAAAAATAAGTTGGTGAGTCTTATTTGAATTGATAGGTACCTGGAGATTTTAATGTTGCATTTTTCAGTAATTTTTGATGCATGAATTCATCATACATTAACTATTAAATAAAAATAGTTATTTATTTTCCAACATCTAAGAAAAATATTGTCCTCACATGACAATGTTTGTAAATTTTCTTTCATATAAGCCTCATGGGTTGGAATACATCAGTTATATGTATGATAATTAAGTTGTATTTCATTACTGATGGTTTTACAAAAGAGAAAACTTGACTCATTTGTGTAAGCAACCAAACTACAAAGTTTAAGTGAGTTATTCCAAGAGGTTAATTATATCTATGGTATAACTTTCAACAGACGTTTCACTGGAACTCAAGAAGTGTAAAAATATATTATCTGTGGAAAATATCACAATGTAAATGTGAAATAATAGAAAATGTCTTTATTGTCACTAACAGCTCTGTACAGTAGGGACCATATACAGAGGAAAAGAAGTACATGTGGGTTTGACACAAGGGGTTGTGATACAAAAGGTGCATTAGTGCTATGTAGGACAACTGACACATTTAGGACCAGGTCTTATTTAGACTGACATGGGTACCAACAGACAAACAGATCAGTCGTGGTGGTGTGTCCTGGAGCACACAGGGAATATTACACAGTTACTAGTCCAAGTCCTTAGCAGCATTAGTCCTATAGCACTGTACAACAGTGGGGAAGAACATATTGTAAGTTATTTATCGTGCCTTCAGTGTTTTCAAACTTTTTTTGTGTGTGTTTCTGTTGATATTTTTCCTCATGTCCATTTTCTGATGGACCCTGTGGTGGGAAAAGGCCTTGAATGTCCTCCAAGCTGTGGAGCTGAGCCCAAATTTGGTACTTTGTTGGTCAGCCCTTGTTTACATGTGAAGTCAGGACGTGGGCTATGAATCTGTATGGATTTAGGTATTGTACAGAGGTCACCTTAAAATCCACCAGAATGTAGGTGATCACATACGGAATCCAAACATTAACTATGTTTGTGCTTTACTGGATGTAGCTTAGGTATTGTTTATCTTCAGCATACCACCCCCCATCACATTACATGCAGGAGGAAACAACAATCCAATTAATTATATCCAAGCTACTGTGTAATGTGACTGCGTGTACAGCACAATTTTTGTCACAAATGTCACTCCACGTGTTGTTGCAGAGTTTGCAGCCCTGAGACAGGTCATTCCATCTCACGCCCAATACGTGAGACTTGAGAGCTGTTTGACTGAATTATAAAGTGGAACATTGCTGACTGATGTAACCAGTTTTGTTTTATTCTCAGACCTTTCCACGTAGGAACAAGGCCAGTGGAAACAACTGTAATACCGCTGTGTATGTAGAATTTGGGCTTTGCTGTCATCTAGCGGACAAACCGGAGATCACATTATAGAAAATACACAGAACATCGTGTGTATCACTGCGATCGAAAAAGTAGTTAATAGACTTTTGGTAAGATTTTCAATCTTCCACCATTTCTTCACGATTGCAAACGCTGGACTGTTTTTAGTAGTTTAAAAGTTTTTTTTTTTCTAAAACAGATATTTTTTCATTACTAAACCCAAGGCATGTGTTGGTTATCTTTGGGGCATGGGCGCAAGATTTTGTGTGTGAACAGGCTCGTTACGCATTTTCACCTGTTGGTTGAGCGCGTGCATCCGTGTTGAGGCGAACAAGTGAGTTCTTTCAAACGTGAGTAACATGTAACTAAAATTTTAAAGAGAATATTTTAATATTAATTCTCGTAAATATGTTTTATTTCATCAAGTTTTTTTCATATCGAAATCGATACATTGCTGTTAGCCCACGTTAGCCGGCGTGGACTAACGTAATTAGCTAGGCCCCGCCAGTTAGCTTATCTGAGGCCACGAGGCAATGCATTTATTTGACGATTTAATTTACGTTTTTATTTAACTGTTGAATTTCTGTTAATTCAATGGTTATTAAACTCAATTTAATGTGATTATCATGATACACTTTGCGGTTCAATCAGGACACTTTCAGTCTCCATTTTTTTTTAGTATTAATGTTGCTTCTTGAATCTTTTTTTCCCTGTTTTACATTAATTGTTAATTTTCATTAGTTCTCTGAAGTTGACCTGTTTGAGTGTGTGGAAATGACCGGCCGGGCAAGAGCAAGGTCACGAGGCAGGGCTCGTGGTCAAGAGACTGCGCCCCCTGGAGCCGTAAGTACAATGGAGGATGCATTCACAGCCTTCCTTCCGAGTAGAAGTATAGCACAGTTGGATAATATTCCACAACACGTTGAAGCACACTAAATGTTCGTGGAGTAGCGTCTTCTAGGTGTTATTTCTAAAATGTATTTATATTACGTTAGGGGATTTTTAATTTTTTTATATATTCATATTTATATAATTTTTAATATATTATTTTATTGCTGTAGCTGTTAAGGATTGCATTTATTTTACCTATTTTATGAACTATTGAGTTGTAAAATCTTAAGATATTTATCAAACTGTAAGATGATGTCATGTATTATTACATGTTGTGTAATAGGGCTGTCTAACTCATTTTATTTCAGGGGTCACAGACAGTTCAGTATGATCACAATCAGGCTGAACCAATAAAATTTCAATATAGTAGTCTATAATAAAATTTGGTCTCAATTTTTCATTTTGTTATTTGTGCAAACAGGTACAATTGTGAAATGGTTTACATTAACAAATTATCCTTTCAGGTAATGTATAAAAATATCAAATAAAAACACATTCAAAATGATCACAAATGAAAAACATATAACAGTTCCAGGGGGTTAAAGAGATTATTTTGGTCAAGATGAAGGAAAAGTTTAGATTGTTTAAACACAGGGTTCCTTGGGGTCTTGAATTTCCAGATTTGTGTTTAATACTTATTAAAAAAATGTCTTTAAAATGTATTAAATTTGACATGCTAGGTCTTAAGCTATGTTGCCACAAAGTTGTTTAGTGTACCGTGTTTAATGTCTGTTAAATTGGCCACCAGTTATCACTAACTTTGTAGCTTGTTGTCGCATTACTTCTGTGTCGTCTGCTCAGAGTTGCTGAAAACTCGCTTGTTGCATGTTTTCTTGTCTGAATCTATATAATTGACCATGGTGTAGTTCTCAAATAAATACAGTCAAAATGCTGTTACACTGTATTAAACATTTAACGTGGTTGGGGAACATTAGTGTAGTGTCCCAAAATTATAGTGTAACGGGCCGTGATGGTACTTTACAGTAGCTAGAACTCTGACTCCAATAAAGCACATTTTCAAAAGGAACTAACAACTGTAATGGTATTATTAAGTACTCATATTGGTACTTGTACACTGTCTGGAAAAAAGTGGTATTAGTGCATCCCTACTATGTGGGCATGGTCAATGTGGAAAAGTGGAGGAACTCCCACATTTTCAGGACTTCAGTTTTTCATGAGGTTGAAATGTCCTGGCCAAAATGAGCTAATCTCTTGTTCTTGACACCTCAAGAAGACAAACTAATTTCTCTGTTTCCACAGCGTATATTACAGGCTTTGTGTAACATCTTCAGATCTTGCATCAGATATCTTTCACCATTTCTATAAAGGTCTGACATGATGGAACACTGTAAATAACATAACTTGGTGGAATAAATTGATGTATGGACCCATTGATGTTAATGCCTGATCCAGCTGTTTGGGTCAGTAATGTACTGATAGATGTTTCAGACATCAGATTGTCTGACCACTTTTGTTCGTGGATAATTTGCAACAATAACTTACAAATGTTTTCTTAACTGTTGTGACTGTAGTTGAAATAATGCATCTGTTGATTAATTGTGAATGAGGTGTCATGAGACATGAATTGTCTTAATAGATGAAATGTTTTCTAAGGAAAACTGTTGAATGTCACTAACCTCTCTTCCAGAGCCAGGCTAGAGAGCCTGCACCACCAGCTGCATCGGCTTCTGAGGCTGATCGGAGTAGAGGGAGGCAGAAAGGTGCTCCAGGAGCATATGCTACAGAAGGTAAAATGAAACCCTTTACTTGAGACCCCATTATTTTCATGTTTGACATTTTAATGTTAGCAGCAGAACCAGACAGCCTTGTGTTTAATAATTTTTTAAAACTTTTTTTATGATTAGCTGTTTCACAGATCTCAGTTGGCTTTCAGCAAGTAAAACTTGGAGAACGAGGTGGACGCCGCCGAGATTTTCATGATGTTAACGTTAACACCAGGATGGCGATGGAACATGTCAAAGAATCAAAATCTGGTCTGTCATTTAAGCCATTTTCTTACTTTATTCCCAATGTATTTTATCACTCTTAAATATGCTGTGACAAAAATTCATCCATAATGAATGAACTCTTTTTTTGTATTTCTTTTTTTCAGGCACATCTGGTTCTATGATCATGTTGACATCCAACTACTTTCGAATCCTGTCCCGCCCCCAGTGGGTACTGTTTCAGTACCATGTGGACTTCAACCCACCAATGGAGTCTCGCCGGCTGAGAACAGCGCTCCTTTACCAGCATGACCAGTTACTGGGCAAAGCACAGAGTTTTGATGGAGCTCTGCTTTTTCTACCCCATAGGCTGCACAGCAAGGTACTCCAAGTGTCTTTTAGAATTGCTATTAGCTTGTAAGTAATGATTGTTAGAAAATACCAGAAAATGTAAAATAACAAAATTACTCTCTGGGTTTTGGTGGGGAATTATAGTTGCTTCATTTCGTGTCCAGTAAATGTTGGTTAATCTTTGAGTATCTCAGGTTATGACTGGTTCCCTTCTTTGTACTGAAATATGTACCCTTGTGTGTAGGAGACTGTGCTCCACAGTGAGACAAAGAATGGAGAAAAGGTCCAGATAACTGTTACCCTGACAAATGAACTGCCACCCACCTCACCAGTGTGCATCCAGTTTTACAATATCATATTCAGAAGGTTAGTATTGGGATTAAATTTAAACATTTTACTGACCTTGGAAAAGTAATGTGTGTTTGACAATTGTAGTGCAAGTAATTAAATGTGACTTAACAGAAGTTTGTAGTTTTGAAGACCGTATGTTCTCTGCCTATAGGATTTTGAGAATCCTCAACATGCAGCAGATGGGACGCAACTATTACAACCCAAATGATCCACTAAACATCCCACAACACAGGTATCTTTGTTATTTTGGACTAATATTATTATTATATTGTTTCACTTTCATTTTCTTAACATTAGAACCTAGTAAATAGTAAGACAGTAAGTATGTTAATTTAAAAAAAAAAAAAATACTCAAGGTGTGCTCCCTAATTTATTGTACATTGTAAACATTCAATCTTATCCTGTTCCTTTGCCAAACCACTGCAGGGCTGTACAGTGCTATATAGTGCTTGCAGTTAAAGCATCTGTTGGTAAAATAACAAACGGGAGCATGTGTTGCTTTTTATTTGATTTTGATTTAACTTACAACAGGGTGCTTGCACAGGTCTGGAAAGTCTTAAAAGGTATGGAATTATAAAAGGCGGTTTTCCAGACCTTGAAAAGTCTGTAATTTTGTGGACTGAAAGTCAAGGGTTTTCAAGTGCAGGCAAATAATATTAAATATTAAAATGATTCACATTTTGACAAACTATTAAAACAGCTATACAAGGTTATGTTAATAGATGACTTTCAGATTGAAAATGACATTTCATTTGCTCTTCTGATCTTGTCGAATAACTTTATTAGGTTGACCATCTGGCCTGGCTATGCCACAGCCATCTTGCAATATGAATCATCCATCTTGCTGTCGATTGACGTGAGCCACAGGGTGCTACGAAGTGAGACAGTTCTTGACTTCATGTACAACCTCAGACAACAGTGCGGAAGTCAGCGTTTTCCTGAGATCTGTGCCAAAGAGCTTGTTGGCCTCATAGTCCTCACCAAGTAAGACCCACATGTCAAACCTAGGCAATAACTTAACCATGTTTATCTGATTTTTGCTGTGATAGATGTGTTGAATGTATATTCTTGTCTTTCATATTTTTAGGTACAACAACAGGACTTATCGGATTGATGACATTGCATGGGATCACACACCAACCAACACATTTAAGAAAGGAGATAAAGAAATTTCCTTCAAGAACTACTACAAATCTGTAGGTTTCACATGTTTGGTATAAGGGTTTTTGTAAGCAGGGGTTAAATAACACTAGCACTCAAACACCAATGTTATTTTGACCAAAAATTGTTGCACAGTATGATAGAATCTTGAGGGAATATGTAGCATCATTAAATATGTGATTAAATTACCCAGTGCTTGTTTTCCTGCCAGTGTTCAGATAATTGTTTTTGTCCTCAGCAATATGCTATCGACATCACCGATGGGAACCAGGTGCTACTGATCAGCCATATTAAAAAAATGGGTCCTGCGGGGGGTCCTCCTCCTGGCCCAGCCATGCTTGTCCCTGAGCTGTGCTACCTTACAGGTCACTGTGTGCACTATTTGGACAACTTAGTTTTTGCCAGGGGTAAATGGACATCACTGTTCTCAGGTTGTCTTTGACATAACAGGTCAATGTCTTTGACAGGCCTGACAGACAAAATGAGAGGAGATTTTAAAATCATGAAGGAGTTGGGCAGCTACACCAGACTGAACCCAGACCAGAGGGAGGTCCGCCTCAACCGATTTATTTCGAACATACAGAAGTAGGTCATAGCTATGTGTTGCTGGTAAAACCATGTTTTTGAGAGCTTGGCCAAGACATGAATATCCTCCTGACACCTAGCAATACATTTTTGTCCTCTGTAGGGGACAAAAGTTTGACAGATTAACTTTAAAAATGCTGTCCACTGCAAAGGACATTCCATTAAAAATACAAATAAAATAAATATTTGTAAAAATGTATTGGAAAAACTATTACATTATGCAGTTTCTGATCAAGACAGTTTAATGCAAAAAAGCTAAAACTTTTACTTTGCTTGGTATCAGGAGGATATGTAGTGTCAATGATTGCATGATTCCAAAGACAGTGAAAGAATTAAAATTGACAACATTGGATTGATCAGTTTAGCACCTACAATCCTAATTTCGCTGTTCTTTCTCAAACAGTGAAACGCAAATAGTCAAATGTGAAATGTAACATTTTAACAAGTATGAAGTTTGTGACATCATTGGGGTTTGTATTAAATTCTGAAAATTATTTCAGGAACACTGATGCACAGGCAGAGTTGGATAATTGGGGACTGGCTTTTGATAAGCAGCTCATAAGTCTGAAGGCCAGAGTGCTGCCAACAGAGAAGATTGTACAGGGATCAAGATCGGTATGATGTAATTGCAAATAGGCATTTGTTAATATGAACTTAATAAAGAAGTTAACTATCTTTTGAACCTCTAGTATGAGTACAGCTACGACAGAGCTGATTGGAGCAAGCAGATGAGGGGTTTGCCTCTGATTAGTTCTCCGCCACTGAACAGCTGGATGGTACTTTACACCCGTCAGGCTGGCAACGCAGTCCAGCAACTTTTGAAGTCTGTGGAAGTAGTCTCGCGTCCATTCGGCATCAGCTTCAGAAGACCTGTGATGTGAGTTATAGTACAGTGTGTTTTGCTTATACACTGTATTTGTATTTTAGCTTTACAAAGCCAAAATTACTAAGTAATGTCTGCACAATAATGGATTGTTATGGTTCAAAGACAAAAAAAATTTTGACATGGTGAGCTCTAAATAGGTGGACATGTGTAATTGTGTACTGTCTTTATCAGGGTTGAATACAATGATCATCAGGAGTCTCTCCTCAGAGCCCTGCAGCAAAATGTGGCACCAGAGACACAAATGGTTAGTGGGGAAAGTTTGGCAAAACGCTTTTCATCATGTTCAGTGCTTTAACTTGGGTCATGTAAATGACAATGTGTTAAAATTTTACACTGGTTACTGTACACATGTAACAGTACTCAAGGTTGTCTAATTTGTGTGACATTCACACCATTCCCTTGTCGTACTATAGGTGGTAGTGATCCTTCCCAACAATAGGAAGGACAAGTATGACTGCGTGAAGAAGTACCTTTGTGTGGACTGCCCCGTTCCCAGCCAGTGCATTGTGTTGCGCACCATAAGTAATGAGAAGTCCATCATGACTGTGGCTACCAAGATTGTGCTCCAAATGGCTTGCAAGATGGGAGGAGAACTGTGGAGTGTGGAAATTCCTGTAAGTCAGTTGCATAAATTGCTGCTTGAAACAATAACATCTTGCGTACAATTGAATTCAAATTGTCCTCTACATGTAGGACTTATGGTTTTTGGAGTGGGGAGGGTGAATGACACTCGATCCTTCCTCTAAGGTGTCTTAAGTTAAACAGATTTCTTTATCACGTCCTTCTGATTAGATGCCTAGAGGCATTTGTGCACAAGCCACATACTAGCTAAGAAAGGAATTTACAACTAATAGATCACATCATGATCGTCATCAATTTGAGTAACTTTCTCATAAATCTTTTACCTTTTGTGAAACTAGCTCAAACAGATAATGATTGTTGGGATTGACTGCTACCATGACACTACTGCTGGAAGACGGTCCATTGGTGCTTTAGTGGCCAGTCTTAATCAGAAAATGAGCAGGTGAGTGTCTACAGTGCTTACAACTGACTGTCCTCAGGGCTGGGGTGTGTAGTTTCTGTTCTGTTTATATTTATTCTTGGTCAGAGATGGAGGGTTTTTCCCACAATTTGTCGTGTCTCAGAAGTCAGTGATCTAGAGTTTGGTAGGAAGCAGGTTGTTTACATGTTAATAAATGTTGTGTCATAGCTAAAAAAAATTTTTTTTGTCATGGCCTAGTCTTGAATTGCACCATATGTGAGATGTAGGGATGCACCGCAATGAAAATTTGTGGCTGAAGCTGAATAATTTATAAAAGCTTGGCTGAATATCGAGTGTGGTTAAGTTTTTTGCAATTTTCTTAATAATGCATAAATAGCCTAGAATACATTTTTAGACATGTATTTTAAAGAAAGTAAATGTTTATTGAATATTCCACAACACTAAATGGTTGATCATCTAAAGCCATGAACTCCATTACCAGCAGTGGTGGAATGTAACAAAGTATTTTTATTTTACTTCGTTACTGTACTCAAGTAATATTTTTTGTATTTGTACTCAAGTTAAAATAATAATGCATACTTTTATTTCACTACATTTTGTGGCAGTTATCTGTACTTTCTACTCCTTACATTTCAGAAATTGATGCTGTTACTCATTACATTATATTGACAACTTTTGATCTAAATCTTTTTTTTTTTTTTTTTTACTTTTCATCTAAATCTTGCATGAAAAATATTGACACCAATCTTTTCAATCCACATAATATTCTTGTGAGCACTGGGCAGTGACATTGGCAGAGGCATAAATAAGTGTCCACATTCTTTATCACAATGACACAGTCCACAGACTGACATTGTGTGAATACTTGTACTTTGATACTTAAAAGTACATTTTAAAGTACATATTTAGTACTTTCACTTAAGATTCTTGATGTAGGACTTATACTTGAGTAAATATTTTGCAGGGTATTGATACTTTTACACAAGTACTAAACTTCAGTACTTCCTCCACCCCTGATTACCAGACATCCCAAGTTCCAAAAACTCATTTCAGGGAGATGTGCATCGAATATAACCCCTTGCGAGCTGCACTGATTGAGTGACCATCGCAGAGAAAATAAATTAAGACTTGGGATGTCTGCATTACCTTCTTTGTTCTTTGGCGCTGTCCTTTGCAAACTATGTAGTTTTTTCAAAGACGTAGGTCCTGGACGAAGTGTGCGTGGGACAAGAAGCTTTGGTTTTAGCTGCTGCAGCCATCTGTGTCTCTCTTTCTGTCGTACTCGGCACGCTGTTCAGGATGTGTAGCTTTTAAATGATTAATTAAATCAGCGGTGTTAAAGGTCTTTACAGAAGAACCCCCCTAGATAGTTTGGTTGAACACGCATTACAAACCTCAGTTATCTTCTCTCTCTTTCTAACACTTTAAAATATCTCTACATTGCTGACATTTTTCCAAGGGTGAGAGGTCAACGCACGACTGCACATCGTCCGATGATGTCATTGCATCACATGCTATTATTTGGCCTTGCTTTTAAATTCACTCCACCGAAGGCTGAATATGGCTTTTTTTGCAATATTCGGTTGAATATATTCGGTGCATCCCTAGTGAGATGTGTTCATTTTCCTTGTCAAGGTGGTACTCGCAATGTGTGATGCAGCACAAAGGACAGGAAATCATGGATGGACTGAAGGTTGCTCTGACTGGTAAGTCACTGCATTATACATATTTCTTAATTTTTCAACCACAGCATAACTGTCTCCTCTGTTATGACTTTCAGGGGCTCTGAAGATGTATCTTAAGTATAACAACTGCCTCCCTTCACGCATCATTGTGTACCGAGATGGAGTGGGAGACGGCCAGCTCCACAGTGTTGTGAACTATGAGGTTTCTCAGATCATGGAGTCCATCAAATCCATTGGACAGGACTACATGTAAGTTGGAGTCCCACTTGTCCTGCATTTAACCAAGATGAAAATATAGAAAGGCTGATAGAGCTCCTTCTATGTGACTGTCATAGGCCTAAGCTGAGTGTGGTGGTGGTGAAGAAGCGCATCAACACCAGATTCTTCTATCGTGCTAATGGCAAAGTGACCAACCCACCCCCTGGAACAGTTGTGGACACTGATGTCACACGTCCTGAGTGGTATGTTTACATCGCTTCTTCTGCATATTGATGACTTATTGAAAACTGTAACGACTTTTCCACCCTACATTACTAGGTATGACTTCTACATTGTGAGCCAAGCAGTGACAAATGGAAGTGTCAGTCCAACCCATTACAATGTGGTGTATGACACCAGTGGACTGAAACCTGATCACATGCAGCGCCTCACCTACAAGTTGTGCCACCTGTACTACAACTGGCAGGTAATTTACTTTTTAATGGTTAACTCTTGATTTTCTTAGAGGCGATTTAGTCCTTAGGGTTTTCTGAATGTTTGAATGCTTGGTCTGAATATAGATGTATAACTTGCAGTGAGTGTCCTTGAAGTGGATGTTTCTATTATGTAAGGATATACATGCAGTAAGTTTAAGGTTCACCATTCACCATTACTGTAGTTGATACCACTGAGACTGTTTATATGAACACTAAAACTCATCATTATCTGATTTCCAGAGTTATCAAATTATGGAAGTGATCATGTAAACATAATTAGAACCCGACCAATTCATCGGCCTGCTGATCATAGCACATTGCCAATAAATCAACATTGGTCAATATGTAACCAATCTGTTAACTTTTTTTACTGTGCAGAGATTCTGTGGCTTTGCTCCTTTGTGTCTGTGCTGCCCAGAAAGTTAAAGGAATAATAAAGTGTGTTCAGTTTCACTTTGACAACCACAGACTGTGGGACAGGTGCACCTGGGTATTAATACTATATATTAATATTTAATTACATTTTAAAGAATGATTTACTAAACAATTTTTATGCCACTACTTATAAAATATAGGCTCAGATCTTCCTAAAAATCTGCTCTCCCTGCATGAACAATAATATCTACAACCCATGGTTCCCCACAGGTCACATATTAGTCTAACATAAGACTATTATTATACATGGTTTTAAAGTTGTGTAAATTATCTTTTTGAGACAAAGATGCAACTATTAATTCATAGGTCAACTAATAATCTATTATAAGACTATTATATCCAGTGTATATTAATATTATTTCATATATCAGTTATTGGTAAATATATCAGCTTTCTTTAGCCCCCAATATTGGCCCAAAAATCCCATATCGGTTGAGCTCTAATCACAATGCGATATGCTTTATCATATAACAGCAGTTGCCTAATTACAAGAAATTATGTATACCTTAACACCCATTAATTTGGTTTATTTCATTCTTTTAAATATGCACATGTAAAAAGAAAGAACATGTAGAAAAAAGTGATGTCAAATGTGAGTGGAAAACAATAGGAAGTTTGATTCTACCCCTTCATACATACTCTGAAAAAAAATCAAATTATGAACTGAAATGTCTGAACCAGGGTTTTGTAATTGGATTTTTGAACTGAATGTAAATGTAAATGTCATGAAAAAAAAATTAACAATCTTTGTGAAAGAACATTGAAATTCCTGTTTGATTTGTGTTGTAGGGGATCATCAGAGTGCCTGCTCCATGCCTGTATGCCCACAAACTGGCCTTCCTTGTGGGTCAGAGTATCCACAGAGAGCCCAGTGTGCAGCTTGGTGACTTGCTCTTCTACCTCTAAGTGACAGGTTACTGAAGGGATTCATAAATGTTACTGAAATGATTCATAAAGATTACTGAAAGGATACATAAAGGTTACTTAAAGGATTCATAAAAGTTATTGAAGGTATTCATAAAGGTTACTGAAAGGATTCATAAAGGTTATTGAAGGGATATAATTTGCTTTGACATCAAGTATTAAGATTATAAATCAGTTTATATTGTTGTGGTAAGAGTTGGTGACAGTCACCTGTGTTGCTATTTAAGATGTTAGAGGCCACAACATTTGTCAAGTTTTGTTTTTCGTTTAACTTGTGTTGTTTCCCCTACTTGAATAAAGAGAATGAACATATGCTGGAAGTGTGGGTAACTGGATGACTTTTTCCTCTTTCTTTTTATTTACCTTTAGAGGTACAGGTCCACAGTCATTTGGATGCACATACTGATGTAGCAGTGCAAGTCTGTAGTCTTCATACTTAGGTCTTTAGGTGGAAAACCTTTAAAGAAACAAACTTATTCATTTACTGACAAATGCACAGCTGTACAATGTTGATGTGCAAAAAATTCCATAAATACACAATCATCAGAAAATAAACTTTTAAATGTAGATATAGTTCCTAAATGGCTTTGATTTAAATTATCGGTAATTGAAATGTATTTACACTTACACAATAGAATGAGTAAGTGTAAGTAGGCAATAAATGTAAATAATTGCACTTGTTGCACTAGTTAAACCCAACTAAAACAAACTACTGCAATTGCAGTTAAAATATTAAATCCAACAACTGGAAAACTGCCCCTGTGGTTTACCCTTAAGATACAAGGTGTTACTTGGTATTTAACAAACCAACAGTTCTGCATTTACCAACAAGTGGCTTTAAATCTTAATGCATTAATCACCATTGAGAAAGGTTAGTTTTACCCTACTGATGATGTGTTGTTGCAATAGTAATCCTACCTCCAACTGACAGGTTATTGAACCTGACTGAAGGGATTTATGGTTCATTGACATTTTGTAGTTTTAAGACTACAAACCAGTTTACATTGTAGTCAGAGTTGGAGACAGTCACCTGTGTGAAAACTTACTGTTTAAGATATTCAAGGCCACAACATTAGATCAATGACCTACTACCTACCCAGTGCACTACATAAGGATTACTGTAGAGGTTAGGCACATTATCTTCAGCCAGGAGTGCATTTTATTCATGAACTGTACAGAAGAAATTGGCACATTTTAAACAGCATGAAATCTAATGCACGCAGAGTACCAAAAGGCAGAGGTACTTAAAGAGTTAATATTACAGAGAGATATAAAAGAACAAGTAAAATATTATTTTTTAAAAGAGGGGGAAAGTAAATGCATAAACATAAAAAAAGACGTTTACATTTACGTTGAAGGCATCGGCGCATTTGGATGACGTCACACGCAGGCCCCTTTAAACTGCGTAACTTCCAACAGAACTTCCTTTTCACCGTAGCAAGACAAGAGGGACAAGCTACCAATATGAGGTTAGAGCCGATTTCACAGAATAAGAATAAAATCAATACTTCCTGATGTTTGGTGATGGGTTTTGATTAGAATTGTTCATACCGTTACTATTCCCTTCGTTTGTTGTATTATTTGAGCGTATGTTAGAGAATGGTGCCTTTATAAATGTTACGTATGAAGCCGGTTCATGGCGGGCGAAGACTTCCACGTTAGATTTCCGAAATGTAATCCACTGTCATCTACCAACTTGAAAGCTCCAAAGTCGCTAATTCTGTGTTGGACGTGAATATTATTTGTTATGGATGACTTTATATGATATTTTTTGGGATATTTTTCGGTCATCAGAGGGCTAATAGCAACTCAAGCTAAACAGCTTTAGTTCAGATGTCTCAATACTACAGAATAATACATATGCCTATTTTCAGAATGAATTTAAGTAAATTAAAGGATTTGACATTTTAACTGCACAGTTTACTGGTTATTAAACTGACATTTTACAGACAATTATGTAAATGTGTGAGTTGTCAACTTTTCAAGAAAGATTAAAAGAAATATTTGTTTTTTGTAAAAATGGCAAGTGTTGCAAAACTATACAGCTTTAGAATTGGACAATGGAAATCTGTTAATTTTTTTTTTTTACTAAATTCCTATAATAGATCGCTCATGATTTATTCAACATTTTGATCAGTCTTAAGTTGTTTATGTAATCCCAAGCAGGAACTCTTCTAGGTCTTCTAACTTGCAAAATGGAACAATATGTTTAATAGGTGTCTGTAAAATGTGTACTTGTGTATTGCAGTAAGGTCTCCAGAGATACATTGTATGAAGCTGTGAAGGAGGTCCTGCAGGGCTCCTTGACCAAGCCAAGAAAGTAAGTGTCCAAGTTTAGTTCTTGCATTTAAATACCAAAGTGGTTACGAGACCTAATGTATTGTGTTCTTTAGGTTTGTTGAGTCGGTGGAGCTCCAGATCAGCCTGAAAAACTATGATCCCCAGAAGGACAAGCGTTTCTCCGGCACAGTCAGGTTCGACCTTTTAATGTCTCACCCGACCTTCTCCCTGTGTGCTCCCAGCCCTGTCTGAACTTTATACAGGTTTTCATATGATTTAACAGTGATGCTGAGCATTACAAAGGTAGAATTGACAGGCCAGGGGCAGACATGGAGAAGTACTCTGGGTAGTCTGACTGAGCTGACCCAGCCTCGGCTGGTGAGGCAAAGCAGGCGGACCCCTACCCTGGGTCTTAAAACATGAGGGGAGGCTTTTGGTGGCTGAGCTCAGCTCATGTCATCAAGCCGACCAATTTATATTGTAACTACTGAAGACACCGGCCATGGTTGCGGTATGGGTAAGATATTTTCTACTACACAGTAAAATCAGGTAGAAGTGCATGGGTGTTATTTGGAGAGGTCAGAGCATGTGAGTCTTGTGATAAACAAAATTATTTTTAATGACCAAACCTCATTGATTTTAATCATTGACTTATTTCAGATCTATATAAAAAAAAAATATGTAGGAAAAAAAACCCTGGTCAAACCATCTGTAGATAAGTATTGTACTGGTTCTATACTGGTAACAGTACATGTATACATCACACAGTTTATTGAGATACTGCAGTTAGAATTCAGTTTATTCAATATCAAAGTAAGTTTTAGAAAGTCATTCTATATAGGACAACTTTTTTTTTTAAACTACAATGCACCATATCTTAGGGGTTTATTTTTTTACCAAAACTAATCTTGCCACAAATCTGGGATGGTGATCTAATGTGTGTGTCTGTGTGTGTGTGTGCATTTTTTTTAAATGTATATAATTGATGTAGTATAATGAAACAAATGCATATTAATACTTTATTACACTCCTACTGCCAGGTAGACGGTTGTGAGCAACTTGAAATTCTAAATGCATAGCCTATTTGTGACTACATGTTTGGATATGATGTCTGTTACCATCATATTGTAAATCACTCATGGTGTGAAGTCTTTGTCCATGCTCTGCCTCAGTGTCGGCCGACTCCTTTGGGTTTGAAGCATTGTTACTTTGTTAATGCCTTGTTCTTCTGCAGGCTGAAGACTCTGCCCAGGCCAAAGTTCTCAGTGTGCGTCCTGGGAGACCAGCAGCACTGTGATGAGGCCAAAGCTGCCGACATGCCACACATGGACATCGAGGCCCTCAAGAAGCTCAACAAGAACAAGAAGCTGGTCAAGAAGCTTGGTGTGCATTTTTAGAATTTTTTAAAATTATTTATGAAAAAGAAACTGAGTCACAGTGTGAGTTAAAACATTTTTCATTATCTCCTTCTCCCTTTAGCCAAGAAATATGATGCCTTCCTGGCCTCTGAGTCTCTGATCAAGCAGATCCCTCGTATCCTGGGCCCTGGGCTGAACAAGGCCGGCAAGTTCCCCTCCCTGCTCACCCACAATGAGAACCTGAATACCAAGGTGGATGAGGTCAAATCCACCATCAAATTCCAGATGAAGAAGGTACATTTAACAGAACAAAACATACTTTTGCACAAGAATTAATTCCACATACAAATACTGACTAGTTTTTAGTACGTTATCCTCACTGACCTTGTTTTGTCCTGTAGGTGCTCTGTCTGGCTGTGGCTGTAGGACATGTGAAGATGACTGAGGATGAGCTGGTGTACAACATCCACCTGGCCGTCAACTTCCTTGTGTCTCTGCTGAAGAAGAACTGGCAGAATGTGCGAGCCCTGTATGTGAAGAGCACCATGGGCAAACCACAGCGCCTCTACTAAACTCCAACTTTTCTATTAATAAAATGTGGAGATGCTCCAAAGTTGACTCTGGGCTTTTCTTTAACAATTTTGTGTCTGCACAGTTGTTGGGTGTGCTCTTTTTTTGTGTGGTCTTTTAGGTGATTAGTTTATCATTCTGAAGGGTTCAGTGAAGTTTGCTGATGTTTATATTAACCTTCACCATCACTACAGTATAAGACCCTGAAAGGGATCAAATTAATTGAAGTGTTGAAATAAGTAAAATATATTTCAAATGATTTAACATCTTACACATATGGAGGGTTGGGTCTGGATGCAATTCATAAACTTACAGAATTAAAAGGAAAAGATAATTTAAACATCAAATTCATAAAACAATGAGGTGAAATTTAATTTTCCTGGTGAATTAAACTGAAAAATGAAATATCCCTGAAGGATGATGGCTTTTTGCACAACTGTTAGATCAGCAGTCTTCCCCATGATTGTGAATTCTTCTAAATCAAGCAAGACACCTTTTAAAGGCTCAGCACCCTTTTGCAGGTGTTTTGAATTACTTGCCTGATTAGTGTGTGACACTTTGA